>CM025793.1:39823057-39838520 GCA_014635995.1 Sarcophaga peregrina
ATACATTATGCATTACCATCCATCTCTATAAAAAAAATCATATTCATTAAACATTTTGCTGCGTGTATTTGCAAAAAACAAAAAGTCTTTCAAAAAAGTTGCGTAGCGAGATCCTGCTTCATCAAGTGCTAAACGTCAACTGAATTGATTTTGTTCTCTGGCATCAACACAAAACAACAAACAAAGCAACAAACACACGATCATTATCCCGAAACCACACGAGTAAGCTTGTAGTGTAGGTGTGTCAACGCAGCGTCAGCAGAAATTTTTTTTGCCTATCACACATGTGATATGATATTTCGAATGTGATTCATTCACTGCTCTACATATATGTGTAGCATCAGTAATAAGCAAATTATTGCAAAGAACGGTTGCGGGTTTTAAAAAGTTCTCCAATCGATAAGATGTCGCAAAAGGAAGGAATTTTTGGAGATGCTGAAGCAAACATTATCGAACTTAATAAAATGTATGAGCTTATAAAACAATCTTTGGAACAGCTTAAAGAAAACCAAGAGACTTTAAAAGATGAAATTATAAATAAATTAACAGATCGCATCGAAAAGGTTGAAAACTATTTCCTAGCCATCAGCGAATTGAAAGATGAGTCAGCCACTGGAAACCACAACACAACTAAGAATCAGCAACAACAGCAGCCAAACAATGATTCTCAAGTATCGAATGGAGATAATCTAAGCAATGATACTATATTCCCTCCGCCAAGCACTGGTATTTGGATAAAAAATTACGAATATCGTTGGATTTTGCCTTCCAAAGATGCTGCAAATCGTGTTGTTTCATTAGTGAATGAAACGGATCAGGAGAGGTTCCGTTCTGCAATCAGATATGTAAACACGTATCGTTTATCTGAATACTCTATTTTTTTATATGTATGCTTTAGTACTGTACAAAGAAAAGATGAATTTCTGAAGTGTATTGAGATGTTAAAAGGTGACAAACGTATAAGATTTTTAACATTTTTAGATGAAACATTACATCACACGGTTTTAATTGAAGATTTTAACACTTGCTATTCGACCAAGACTGACGGCATAACTAATGTTATTATAATGACAAAAGAAATGGGATTATCGCTTACCCCGGAAAATATTCGCGATATCGACGTGTTTTATGATGCAGAAAAATGTTCTGCGACTTATTTGGTTGATTTTTGCGACAAGCAAACGAGAGATACATTCCTAGCCAGGAGCTACATTTTAAAAAAATTCCCAAATCATAATCGATCCGTAATAATATCTTAAAAATTTCTATTTTTTTTTTAAATTCACTTTTTTTTTGTAATTAATTTATTTGATTACCAGTTGAATTCAATGTTTGTTTTTTTTTATTCTATTCATGCGTTTAATTTCTTATTTTTTTGTTTTGTTTCTTATTAAATGAATTTGGATGTAAAATATAAAAAAAAATTAAAAAATATTAAATAAATCGAATAAAAGTGTTAATTTTTTCTAATAAAACTCAGAATTAGTTTTTTTTTTTGTTTTGTTTTGTACTACAGCTACTACTTTGTTGTACTACAGCTTTAATAAATGTTGTAGAAGATATTAGGTCGAAACTAGATGAAAATAGTGTAGCGTTTTTGGTTCTGCTTGATCACACTAAGGCTTTTGGCACAGTCGATCACGAAGTTCTTTTGAAAAAGGTCCGGAAGCTGTTTTATTTCTCAAATTTTGCCTGTAATCTTATTTATTCTTATTTGCTGAACAGGTTTCAAAAAGTACATCTTAATGGCAATATCTGAAATCCACTTAATATTAGTAGAGGTGTTCCCCAGAGGTCAATACTTGGGCCTCTGTTATTTTGTATGTATATAAATGATTTACCGGATGTCTTGATTCACTGTAATGTTCATATGTATGCTGATGATGTGCAGCTTTATACTAGTACTCCAAGAGAGAATATTGATTCTTGTTTGGACTATATTAATAGTGATTTGGTAAGGATTGACAACTGGGCCTCGGCCAATGGTCTTTGCATCAATCCCTCCAAGTCTAAATGTATTATACTTTCGAGAACCGACAGATCATTTGTCATGCCTGAATTATGCATCAGGGGAAATAAGATTGACTTTGTCAAATCTGCGAAAAGTCTGGGTATTGTCTTTAATGGCAGTTTATCGTGGTCTAACCATATAGGTGCAGTTGTCGGTAGAATTTATAGTATGCTTAGGAACTTGTGGACTGTTATTGATTCGACTCCTTTTGTCATTCGTATGTAACTTGCCAGAACGTACTTAATTCCGGTACTTTTGTATGGGTGTGAAATTTTCGCAAACTGCGATTGTGATGATAAACGTAGACTTAACTTGGCGTTCAATAACATCACATTTCCCATTTGGCTTGCCGGATTCTTAATGTAAAATTTGATAATCTCCTGAAAATTAGATGCCTTATTTTACTTCATAAGATAATTTACACGGTACGGCCGGAATATTTATTTTGTCGAATTAAATTTGCTAGATCCTACCGCGATAGGAACATTATTCAGCAAAGATTTAGGACTCTTTTATCTCAGAGACAGCTTCCTATACACACCACTAGTCTTTGGAATTCCCTACCAAATTATATCCAGAATCTAGGCAATGCAAACGCGTTCAAGAAGGAGTTATTCAAATTATTTTCATGAGTAAAATTTTTTTACCATTTGTGATTTACTTTTATCTATAGCTATGCCGCCGTGATCTAGTGGGTAGTGTGTTGGCTTATTAGACAAAAAACCCGGGTTCGAATCCCCAGGTTAGACATCAAAAACGAAAAAATATTTCTTCGGCGACTGCCTCTCAGCAGATTTCTGGCAAAGACTCTGAGAGTAAAAATTGCCATGAAAAGCTTCTCAAAACAATCTGTCGTTCGGAGTCGACTTTAAAACTGTAGGTCCTGCCACTCATGTATAAAATTAACGCACACAACATAAGTGATGTGAGAAGCTAGGTCGTAATCCTGACTGAAGGGTTGTAATGGCCAATTATGTATGTATGTAGGGCATTAATGCATCCTCCGCGAGGGTATTAGGTACTAGGAGTGGAATTGCGATCAACAGATAGCAACGAATTCTGTTTCCAACAGAATAATGCTACTCAGCTCATCGCTATCTTGGTATTCTGCAAGCGGCACTTGGAGGCATAATCATCTCACGTGGAGGTGAAGTGAAATGGTCAGCGAGATTCATCGGCATTTGACTTTTGAGCAGGCGAATATGCTACAAATCATAGCCAATATAATTCATGTTATTGGGCTGGTTCGGAAGCGCCGTTTTCTAGTACGTAGTGTGTTGGATTATTAGACGTGAGGCCACGTTTCAAACCCCAAGTCCGACATTTCGAACATAAGGAAATATGGCAAAAACTCTGAGAGTAAATAAAATTGCCATCGAAAGTTTCTCAAACAAAATCTGTCATTGGGAATCCATTTTAAACTGCACGTCCCGATACTCATGTGTGTATGGCGAATTTTGCTGCCTTTATTTCTGTATTAATTTCATGTGCAATGGCCAATGCCAAGCATAGCTTTAAAACCTTTTTTCTTTAAACAAAAAATTTTAATGCCAACAATAGGATCATTTTTTCCCGAAGTTAGGAACACATGTGTCAACACACACTAAACTGATTACAGAATTGTAATAGCTAAACATGATCTCTAAACTACTTTCCCACTTTTAATCAGACCAATTTGAAAACGAGAAGAAAAAAATATAACTGCCGACTACATAGGGTACATTTACCCAATGTAAAGGAGGGCGAACACCATTTAAAATAGATTTCTTTCACTCTGTCACGGAGTTTGTTTACATAGCCAGTAGACTAGCTAGTTCATTTTGCCAAATAATTTTATAAAAAAAAGAAATTCTTTGAATTGAATTTTCTTTGCATTATTAAAGCGTATGGAATCTTTAATGACATTGCCTAAGGCTTGTATTCGTTTAACAAGACCTTTTCGTCTTTCTTATATTCTAGACCAAGGTCATCACCTTATTGTTATTAAAAAGTATTTAACCTGCGTCATTTTAAGACACCTTTTTCTTTATATTTTTTCTTCTCATTTTCCCTGTTTTTTGTCTTATTTTTCTTTGTCATTCATGTTGTTTTTGTTGTTCTATTTTAAAATTCATTGGAAAAACTTGTTTGTGTCAATTCGAAGTAAGAATTTTCCTATAAAAATACTTTTTCAAATATTATAGGCCTGAGCGGGCCTATGCTGTTATTGTAATACAATCTAACAAAAAAATAATAAAAACAAGAAGAGAAATATCCAAAGTGTTACAAACTATTTTACATTATATTGTAAGCCGTAATACTATTTTTCCTAAAGTTTGCTTAAATGTAACATACTTTTTAGAGGCTTGCTCACATGCTCTCTCTCGCTCTCTCTCTCTCTCTCTCTCCCTCTCTCTTACACTATGACACAAAGGAGCAGTACAAGAAAAAAGTAAAACAAAATAACTGTGAATAGAGGCCCAGGCTCTCTGCTATATTGTATGATGCTGAGGAGTATGAAAAAATGCTGAAACTTTTCTTTTTTTTGTTCTTTTTCCTTCTATAAAATATTAAAATGTATGCATGAGGAGTGCGTACAAAAGAAAAATGGGTCTACTTTTAAGCTTATAAGTTTTATCGTAATTGAAAAAAATGAATACCGTTACATTGTTTCCAAAGTCCACGTGCTAAATGTCATTGCAATAGCAAAATTAGTTTTTTGAAAATAGCCACCCATTTTAGTAAAAAAATAATTGAAATTTTCAATGAAAAATCGAGCCCCTTACAAAATACGATTGCTAGGCTAGCAAAAAACAACATAAGGAGTCTTAAAGTATTAAGAGAAAGCGTGGAAGTGTAAGAAAAAAAAGGATTTGCCAATCAAAACAAAGCCTGTAAAATAATACGTATTTTTCTAAAACACCCTAAACTGTGTGTGGAAGAAAAGTGGCTCAAAAATTTGGATGCTCTGAGATCTTTGTTAGAAAAAAAATTTTATCCTCAAAAGAATTCAAATATTATTGACATTAATTGAAATATAAAACGAAAAAAAATCCTCTACTTAGTTTTATTTCTGTAATGAAAAGTGTAAGTCCAAAATTTTTTTGTGCGCACTCCTTACATACATACATATGTCTGTACAATGTGCAAGTGTATGAAATTTTTTCATTTTTTTTTTTGTATTTTATTTCATTTTATTTTGTTTTGTATAGCATCATAGTAATATTTTGGAATTTTTTTTGTTATTCTTGCAGTTTCTCTTGGTATTTTTCTTTACTTTTTTTCCATATTTTGCCTGCTTGATTTATATAAAGGGTCCGCCAAATAACTTTTCTTTCCTTTTTTTTTTAAATGCTTTAAAAAAAACGACTGGACATCTGCTCAATTTTCTTTTTTTTTTATTTGAAATTACAATCCTTCTGGTTAATAATGGAAAATAATTTCATTCAAATAAATGCCAAGGCTGGCCATGCAGTAGCCTCTATACGATCGTTTCAATTTTTAAGGACATTATCGTCAATTGTTTGGCTTCAAAAATATTGTCCTTTAAAGCGTCAATTCTCTCTGGCTTGTCGGCGTAATACTTATCTTTGACGTCACTCTACAAATAATAGTCCAACGGTGTCAATGATAATGCGATCTTCAAGAACAGGGCATAAAACATCCAAGTGTAGCTTCGGCTGTGTGGCACGTAAGGCCCTCCTGTTGTAATCAAATGTTGCCAATATTCTCCTCTTCAATTTTTGTGAACAAAAAATCGTTCAACATGGCCCGATAACGATCGCCATTGACTATAACGGCCAGGCCTTGCTCATTTTCGAAGAAAAATGGGCCAATTATGCCTCTGGACCAAAATCCGCATCGAACAGTGACTCGTTGTGGATGTTTTTTTTTTGCCTTGGGCCGGAGTTGATAAATCTTCAAAGATACCTTTGTTTCAACAAAAGCATGCATGATTCACCATCACTGGTGCCTACGTACTAACCCACCTCCTACACTCCGACCATTTTCCCACCCCCCGCGGGACTGCCGTAAGGTATTACTTCGCTGGGGGCTGGTTAGCTCGAAAGGTTTATCACTTTATATCAAATTTCATCTTCGTTCCTCCAACCTATCTATAGTACTATCATTACTTCAGCCATTTTCTGACTGTATTGGCTCCATAGCATTCTAGAGTTCAACAGCTCCTCCATGAGTCGATTTAGTCCTAATCTGGTCTCTCCGGGCCATCTAAATCTGGGGCAGCATGTTAGAATATGCTTCACATCTTCCTCTTCATCTACACAGTTTGGTCATATAGGGGAAGTATTATGTCCAAATCTGTGCAGGTACTTCCTAAAACATCCATGACCAGTTAGGAGCTGGGTCACGTAATAATTCAACTCGCAATGTTTGTTCTCCTCCATCCATGGGGTTATAGAAGGGACAAGCTGAAATGTCCATCTTCCCTTTAAACTGCTCTCTCATCGTGACTGCCATTTGTGCATGGAACTCCTTCTTTCCTCCGCTTTTATAGCCGCTGTACGTCCTGGACTCCCGAGACCTGGACTCCGCCTCATCTCATCCGCCAATATGTCTATTGGTATTGTCTTTGCCAATACCAATACCACTTCATCAGACACTGTTCTGAAGCCACTTATCCGTCGAATCGCGCTTAGACGATACACCGAGGACAGTATTCTCCTTGTCGACCCCACGGAGAGAGCCTCCGACCATATGGGGCAAGCATATAGCATTATCGACGTTACTACCGCTTAAATTACCCTCCTCTTGAATGGAACTGGTCCTCCAATATTTGACATCATCCTCGCCAGTACTCATTGTGGGTGCATCGGCTTTTCAATGTATGCATGCGGGTTTTCTGTATCCCAAATGCGATAATTTTGCTTGTTTACATAACCGCCAAGACCAAATTAAGCTTCATCTGAAAAGATGATTTTTTTTTTGTTTTTTTGTCACAATCGGCATCTTTAGGAAGTCAATCGCAGGCTTACTTAGCGAAGCGAAAATGCGCATACGCCAGAGATCAGCAATGAAACGTGTTTTCGCTACCCATAAGTACTCATGCAATTTTGAATATGAGTGAATCAACAGAATTGAAAATTAACTAATCTGATTCATTTGTACTCACCATAACATTGATTGAAATTCAACTACTCTGATTCATTTGTACTCATTACAATATTGATTTATAAGTATAAGTAGAAATGAGTATGAGTACAATGTTGACATTAAACTTACATTTGAAATATTTTTGATTCATACGCCTATTCATTCTGATTCATAAATTTAGAAAAATACTTATAAATGATTCGAATCATTTATCAAAATTTGCAGCCTTTGTTGTTGTTGCTTATACAAACAAAGAAGAAAGGAAAGAGAAAGACCACAAGCAAAGCATACACACAATCTTCTTTTGAGTATTGCAGTATTCGTACCCGAATCATACTTATTTTGTGTTTCGTGTAAATGTTACGTAGAGACAAGTCGACGTCAATAACATCATGCGTATTGTTAAGTATGAATGCGACGAGTACTTCCTACTTTCAGTATGAGTAGTATGATTTATGAGTATGAGTACATTGATTTATAAGTATAAGGAGCAATGAGTATGAGTACAATGTTGACATTTAACTCACAACATTTGAAATGTGTTTGATTCATACGCTTACTCACTCATGAATTTAGAAAAATATTTATAAGTGATTCGAGTGATTTGAATCATTCATCAATATTTACAGTCTTTGTTGTTGTTGCATTTACAAGCAAAGAAAAAAGGAAAGAGAAAGACCACAAGCAAAGCACAGACACAATCTTCTTGTGAGTATTGCAGTGCTTGTACGCGAATCGCACTTATTTTGTGCTTCAAGTAAATGTTAAATTGAGACGAGTCGAAGGAAGTCAATAACATCATGCATATTCTTAAGTATAAATATGAAGTATGAATAGTTCTAACTTTGAGTATGAGTAGTACGAGTATTAAAATAAGTATGAGTGCGTATAAGTATCAGAAATTATAATTATGATAAGATATGATAGATAAAACTAATTGCCTGTCAAATCAGACATAAGTTAAGCTAAGCGCTAGTTGAAAAAAAACGTTTGATGGTGGACCCATTACATCCACGTATATATACACACACATATGCGTACATATACACTTGTAAACTCCTTTTTTTGTTTTGCAACAAACGGACAAAAAAAAATAGCAACAACACTTAGTATAGCAATCATGACACAAGAATAAAAAAGAAGAAGAAAAATGAACAAAAAAATCATAAAAAAAATTTTTTTTTTTGTTTAAAACTATACACCCTGTACATACATACTTATTTACATAAAAAAGACCCTTACAAATGCAATAAACACATACACAGACACACACACATTGTACGTACATATGTGTGTATGGATATGAGACAATTCACTCATCATTTATAACATATGTGGCCTATTTATTCTATGATTTGGAGTAGAAATTTGGCAAGAGATTCACAGAGATTTTTTATTAAAATTCGTTTAAAGAACTTTTGTTTCAGATTTATTTTCCAATTAAAGGGGGCCTATTTACATAATTTTTTGTTTGTTTATTTTCGATTATTTGTGTGCCATTACAACCCTTCAGTCAGGATTACGTCCTAGCTTCTCACACCACTTATGTTGTGTGCGTTAATTTTATTTTTGAATGGCAGGACCTACAGTTTTAAAGTCGACTCCGAACGACAGATTTTTGAGAAGCTTTTCATGGCAATTTTTACTCTCAGAGTCATTGCCAGAAATCTGCTGAGAGGAAGTCGCCAAAGAAATATATTTTCGTTTTGATGTCTGACCTACATCAACACACTACCTATTAGACTACGGCGACTTCAATTTCTGTGTATAGCATTGCTTTTTGTGACTGATTTTCCATTTGACGGTGCCTAGCCCTGTCCAACCGTACATTGCTGTCATCGTTCGTAAATGTACAAATTATTACGTTTTTACCTTTTTAAAAAACGTTAAAAATATGAGTTCGTGTCTGCACTATCTTATGTCCCACTGTTTCCAATTCATACCACATATGCAACAATAACTATCACAATATGTGCTTTTTCGTTATATTTCTCTGCTTTACAACTTTTTTGTAAGGAACAACACTTATTCGTTATTTTTCTCTGCTCGCAACCCTTTTGTAAGCACAACTCTTCTGCTTGCGTAACACTAACAACTGTTTTCTTTACACGCAACTTGTCTGCGCACAGGACTGACTGAATTTACTACCCGATCTCGTATCTTCACACACAACTGATTGAATTCTCACTGAATCTAATGTGACGTCTTCACACATGATTGACTTAATTCGAACTCCATCATTGCTCGCTTCGTCACTGCCATTGATTGAAGTATTTTTCACCCAAAATATTAACAGCGTCAATTTGCATAATATTACCGGACAATTGTTGGCCGCGAAACATGAAATTACTTTTTTCGGATACTTAACATGCCACAAAATCTAAATGAACTGTGTGGTGTGGCTTTTGACGCCGTCTTTTTAAAACCACTCATCGTCTAGTTTGCAATCTTAAATTGTAGGCTAATTTAATCATAAGATCGTTAAACTCTGAATTACGGGTATGGTTCTTTCAGGGTTATTTACGAGAAAAAAATAAAAAATGAATAGAAGCGTGTAGAAGTCACAAAGATACTAAGACATCGAGTATCAATATTCAACCAGGAATCAAACATTCTCCGTAGACAACAGTGCCTACTCCAAAATAAAATCCTTACATTGGAAAATACTGTCAAAGGTGAATTTCTTCGCCATAATATAAACTGGACAGTGACCCATGAGGTGACGGAAGCTGGAAAACGAAAGTTGTTTGATTGAATTCCAAGTCTATCAATATAACTTTCAATAGCGCTGTGATTGGCCATATGATTTAACATGTTGACTGCCGACCACGAGATAACTCGTAGACTTCGACTGCGTTCCCTTCTAGGGAGCCAAATTACTAGTTCTCTCGTAGTTGAAGTCTACGAGTTATCTCGTAGTCGGCATTCCCTTCTAGGGAGCCAAACTACGAGTTATCTCGTCCTTACTAATGTGAAAAAATCAAGTTGTCGGTTTTTTGGGCAGTTTACTGAAAATTGCTGCGCCAGTCAACGTGTTAAGGAAAGAAAATAATCAGTCCTTGCCAACTTAAAAAAGCTAATCAATATTGAAAGCAACGGCGATCGAAGTACCTTTATCATGTAACACATCGCAGATTGTTTGCTTTACTCGAACCCTGCACTAACAATGCAATTTTCGACAATATTTCCTGGAATCTGTAATACATACTAGAGCTATTCTTTGTACGTATAATCGCACAATAATGCTGGAAAAGTGGGCACGTTTGTAGTCTATTTTTAACTATTTTTACGAGCTCTTCTTCTATTGAACGATTACACAGTGCTGCATGGATTTTGCAAATAAGATGGTTCCAGGTGTTATGTAAGGCACGAATCTGGGTTTCTCAAAAACTTTCCTTTACGTTAGGTTTTTGAGAAAAAGGTGATTGAAACTCCTAAGAAATAGCATTTTTGGCATTTTTTTTTTTTAATTGTACAGCTAAACACTGACATGCTAGAACCATCGTTACTATCAGAAATTGACAATTGATCTTTGGTCTTTAAAATGGGCCTAAAGCTAAATTGATTGCATGGCGGTCGAGGTTTATAAAAATTAATCAGATTTACTTCTACCACCATATTGGATCCGCCAATTTGAAGTTTTTAAATTTGAATATAGATCTGTAATCAGCGACCTAAAGGAAATCTGATTCTGATTAATTTTTACGGACCTCCGTAATGTGTTTCCTTTTCTCTTGCACCCCTTGACATAATCTTATGCTCTACTTTAAGGGTACATGCAATCAATTTGATAAATCTATTTTCAATTTCTGACAATAACAATGGTTCGAGCACGTCAGTGTTTAGCTCTATAATTTTTCAAAAAAGTCCAGATTCCTGTTCAGCGCTCAAAATGCCATCTTATTTGCATCAAAAAATGTCCAAATTTGCAGGACTGTGTTCTTAATCGTAAATGACAATTCTTGCATCAAATAAATGATACTTTAAATGGAAGACTGGCTTACTGGCATTGCCAGATTGGATTAAAAATTGTTTGGTATGTTAGCAGGCCTTTGAGTAATTTTATTTTTCATTTCATTTTTAAATGACCCTCATGTGTATAGGCCAACAAACCAGCAAACAAAGTTATGCGTATTAAAAAATAACATTTTTTTACGGATTTTTCTTGTGTGTTTTTTGAGTTCGCAATAGAAACACAACGAAAAACAGAGTCATTTTGACCAACCAAATCTAACCTTAAAAAAAAAGAAAACAAACGAATTGAAATTTTTCATAAACCGAGTGTTTAAAAATTTTTTTTTTTGTTAAAAAAAAATTCCGAATTTTTTTCTGAATTTGTTTATAGACGTACATAAATATGTATGGAAGTGTGTAAGAAAGTCAAGGGTGTGAGAGAACAATACAATATTATTTGTGGCTTAAACAAGAGATAATAGACGAGAGTGTAGGCTTAAATGTTTTTTATAATCTGATGGGCCCATAAACAAAAAAAACAAAAACTCGCAGAACTTTTTTTGCTCTCTCTTTCGGCCAACAGCAAATAAAAACCATGTAAAGGGTGATTTTTTAAGAGCTTTAGGAAAATTTTCAAAAAAATCCACATAAAATTCAGAAAAATTTATGAAATCTTTATTTGAATCGATAGTACGGATTGTACGGTCCATATAACTTAATGTTTGAAGATTATTTCATGCAAATATTGACTGCAACTGCGCCTTAAATGATCCATCCGCTTTGTCCAATTTTAACATACTCTCTCCAATATTTCGGCAGGTATCTCATGAATAAATGCTTCCATGTTGTCCTTCCATTTCGTCAATTGAAGCCGGCTAGTTTGTATAGACAGGAGCTTTAAAATAGCCCCACAAAAAATAGTCTAAAGGGGTTAAATCGCACGATCTAGGCGATCAATTGACTGGCCCTGAACGTGAAATAAAATGTTCACCCAACTCGCCTCTCAATAAGTCCATTGTTACGCATGCTGTGTGGCATGTGGTACCGTCTTGTTGAAACCACATGTCATGCAAGTCAAGCTCTTGTATTTTGGGCACGATAGCGCTCAACATTCACAGTTACGTTACGATTCGCAGCATCTTTGAAGAAGTACGATCCAATGATGCCACCAACCCTTAAGCCTTACCAAACTGTGACTTTTTCTGGATGCATTTGGTAGCTTTTGCAATGCTTCTGGCTAATCATTAGACCAAAATCGAAAATTCTGCTTATTTACGTAGACATTGAGCCAAAAATGAGCTTCGCCGCTGAACAAAATTTTTCGATAAAGAAGTGGATCTTCGGCCAACTTTCCAAAAGCCCATTCACCCAAAAATTCTGAGTTGCGGTAGGTCCTTCGGCTTTAAGTCTTCCACTAGCTGTATTTTGAAAGGCTGCACACCTAAATCCTTCGGCAAAATTTTCCACATTGTTGAGTAACAGAGGCCCAATTGCTGCGAACGGTGACGAATCGATAATTAATGGTCGTCATTAGCACAGGCCGATATAGTTGCGATATTTTCTTCAGTTTGGACTCTACGTAAGTGTGTTGGTGGTTTAGGTTAGGTTAGGTTAGGTTAGAGGACGTGTACTTGTCAATTCTGACAAGTACAGTACTCGGTGGCCGAATTGACCCATTGTACAACGTCCTAACTTCTCACACCACTTATGTTATGTGCGTTAATTTTAAACATCAGCGGCGGGACCTACAGTTTAAAGCCGGCTCCGAACGACACATTTTTTGAGAAGTATTCCATGGCAATTTTTTTTTTACTCTCAGAGTTTTTGCCAGAAATCTGCTGAGAGGAAGTCACCAAAAAATTATTTTCAAATTTTCGTTTTGATGTCTGCCCTGGGATTCGAACTCGGGTCTTTCGTCTAATAAGCCAATACACTACCTACTAGACCACAGCGACTTCCAATAGTTTAATATCCAACAATATAAATTTGATGCGAAATTTAGTCACAATAGTCCCAATAGCCGCTTCACTGGGTCGATTAAACTGACCATAACATGGAAGAAGCGCACGAATAACTTTCTTTCTTAATCGGGCACGCATTTTGATAATAAAATTCAATGATTTGCAAGCCTTGTTCCTTTGTAAGTCCCGCTACTCATGTATAAAATTAACACACAACATAAGTGGTGTGAGAAACTAGGTCAATAATCCTCACTGATGTGGGTTCTAATGACCAATTATTGATGTTCCTTTGTAAGACGATTCATGGTGAAATTATAGACCAAACTGAAGATGTTTGACAGTGAAACAAAACACGAAACGTGCGTGAATTATTTAAACCAGTGTTGCTAAAAAGATAATAGCTAAAACAAATCACCAGTTAGGACCAAAAAATTTAAATCACCGCCTAAGAATATAATATTTTTGGGCACGCTATGGTGGTGGTGGTGGTATGGGTTACGTTGGTTTGAGTTTCTTGAGAAGAGAAGAATATAATACGACCGTGTATGTAAAGGGCAGTCTGTTTAGAGAATATGAAGGGTATTAATAAGGGATTGTGTTTTATTTTTTTCATTACTTTTTTCGAAATATATTTTTGAAAACATTTTTAATTTAAAATTTTTGAAACTCGGTTTTTGCTGTCAATGGCTGAAGGCTATTGCCAAGAAGTTTTTTTTTTTAGGAAAAACATGAAACTAAACAAACCTATGTACATACAGGGTTAATAATATAACAGCAATTGAAGGAAATTTTTTTTTAGGTCATTTGGTTTAGATTTTATTGAAGAAAAAACGTTGTTATTAACAACGATAGAATTTTGTTTTATTTTTGATTTAAGAAATGTTTTCCATTTCTTTACTGGCTCTCTCCATGATCGAGAACGTTTGTATTTTTTTTTCATTTTTAATTAATGAAATTGAATATTTTTCTTTATATTTTAATTGCTTTGAAATGTTTTTTTATTTATTCATTAGATTTCGAATTTTTTTTTCAAATCTAATTTGTTGTGCATTTTTAATTGTTAAAAGCTTTATTGAGTCATCAAATTAAATATTAAATCATCAATTAGAGATAAAATCCTTAAATTAGGTGGAAAAAAATAAATATTTAATGGCCAAACAAACACCAAAAATAAATAGTCTGAACCTTTTAGCTAGGATTACAACCAAACTTTTCAAGCCTTCTATGGTGTTCGCGTCCATTTTATCCATGAGAACCTTTTCATGGCAATTTAATTTTATTCTCAGAGTTTTTACTTAACAAACTGCCGCAAGGAAGTCACCGAAAGAATTATTTTTTCATATTTCATTTGATTCGGGAGGTATCTTAGCTGGGTTTTAAACCACCGCCTCTCAGCTAAGAAGCCAATATACTAACTTCATTGTAGGTTAAGTTAAGTTAGGTTAGAGGACGTGTACTTGTCAATTTCTGATAAGTACAGTACTCGGTGGTCGAATTGACCCATTGTACTACGTCCTAGTTTCTCACATCACTTATGTTGTGTGCGTTAATTTTATACATGAGTGGCGGGACCTACAGTTTTAAAGTCGACTCCAAACGACACATTTTTTTTGAGAATTTTTTTTACTCTCAGAATTTTTTTTTTGCCAGAAATCTGCTGAGAGGAAGTCACCGAAAAATTATTTTCAAATTTTCATTTTGATGTCTGACCTTGGATTCGAACTCGGGTCTTTCGTCTAATAAGCCAACACACTGCCTACTAGACCACGGCGACCTCATCACTTCATTGTATCTTTATTGTAACGATAATCTTAACAGATGGCATGAGCTATGATAGCTTTGTGGACCTCTTTCATTGCGGCTTATCCGCATACACTATATAAAAAAGTTTAACGAGGTCAACACGCCCTCGATCTCGATCTCCAGTTCATATCACTTCCTCAATAAGAGTTTCCTGGTCAGCTTCAGCTTTGCAAGGAGATGCCTTTTTTTTTTGTTTAATGCATTCACACAGATAACTATACCTTTAAATTGCTCTTACAGAGTATAAGCCCTGGCATGAGCTGTGGGACACCTAGCACCTAGTCCTATTGAAACCTCATTCAATTAAAGTCAAAAAACGTTGTGGTTAATCATTGACATATGATGGTCGCTGTTGCTATATGACTATGGCAGTTAATTCCACAAGCGGGATGTTAATATATAGTACTGCTCCTCAGTAACTTCATTTACTTTAGGGGGGATGGCCCCTACTCATGCAGTGCATTGTGCAGGTTTTTTAGGAAAGGTGGAAAGCGAGAGGGAAGATGCGAACGGCAAGAAAACAAGTTGCTGCTAAGTGACTATAAAATGGCCAGTGCCATACCTTCGCCATTAGACAGTCTACGGCAATCGTCCCCAAGAAGCCCGCAGTTTCTCACACTACTTATGTTGTTTGTGTTAATTT
>CM025793.1:39839020-40098219 GCA_014635995.1 Sarcophaga peregrina
TCCTATTTTTAATCGGCATGAAGGAAATCCAATACTTACGAACATGTTCTCGAGTGAACGTTTTGCTAACCAGCAATTCAGGAATATCGGTATAAATAGGTTTCTTAAAGGCGGCCATAATATCTAAACAGTGAATGGAAGGAAGAGTATAAAGGAGCAAAATTTAAAGAAGAAAATTTAAAGCCTGCTTTAAGGCGTTTACTGGAGTAATTGCATTTTAACTTACCGTTAAAGCAAAAGGTATTGTCGTAATTAATTCTAATATAAAATGAAATGACAGAATCTGTTGCCATATATTTCCCTAGAAAACATAATAAAAAGAAAAAAGAGTAGAAAAACAAAAGGAAGAAAAAGACAGAAAATCCCATAAGGTAAACAAACATGTAAAAAGAAAATAATAATAAAAGAGAATGGGAGAGAGAGTAAAAGAAAACAGGGACGACATGAAATAAATTAAAGAAAAACAATTAAAATTGTACAAATAGAAAGGCAAAATAAGATAGAAAGAGAGAGCAAGAGAGAGCAACAATAGCTATCTCTATCTCTCTCTTATATACGTCAATATAATTTTAAGAAAACAAATAAATTGTTATCGATATCCTGTCACTTACATACAGGCTTTTATGCACACATACTCACCTTATAGCCAAGATATGTTAGGAGAACGGCTTCGGTTAGTGAAACTAATGCTAAAATTAATTGTACAGCCCATAATACAGTGGGACGATTAACCCATAATATTGCCTCCCAGTTGATAATGGGATTCTCTTGAAATTCCTCTTCGGTCAATTCGGCCGATGCTAAAAATTCTGTTTTATTGCTAATATTACAGCCATAACTGTGCATTGTGATGATAATGGTTGGACGGACGTAAGAGTTTGTATGAAACAAAAATGATTTATTTTTTTAATTTTATTGGTTTGTGTTTTTACATCATGCTTAAGACACACAGAGAGAGAGAGAGTATCTGCATGTCGTTGTTAAATGTTGGTTTGGTAGTGGGTGTTTGGGGGGGTCATACTTACCAAGTGGCATATGTTGGATTTGTATCCGTTATCACACGTAAAATGTACAAAACACAGGCTAATAATTTAAAAAATAAATCAGCAATACGTATTCGTAAACCTGGAAAAATAAAAACAAAACGATATACTGGTTATTTATCGATTATTTATGTTTATCGATTATTTTTATCGATTACATATATTTATCGGGGGGTTTTTTTTTATTATTAATTTAAAAAAATTTTTTTTTATTATAAATTGATAAGACAGCTCAAAAAAATGTAATACGCCTGGTAGTTCTTAGGAAATTAAAACGACGGGGCATAGTGCAGAATCTTAATCGGCTGCGTAAGGGAAGTAAGTTTCTACTCTGATAGGTGATAGGACAAGTGAGAATTCTCTGCAATTAGCAAGCAAAGGAACTCGCAAAATAGGAGGCTATCACACTGTTTACGGATATTTGGAAAGGTATGCTCAACGAAAGGAAACATAAAGAAAGGAAAAGACTCTGCTCTGTTCGACGAAATTAAGAGCTTTTTTTTAGAAAGTTCAATAAGAAAACGCCGTAATCTAGTAGCATGTACAGATAGCTGGCTTATTATACATAAGCCCACGGTTCAAATCGCAGATTAGATTTCTTAAACATACAAGAAATACAAAAAAATCCTTTTCAGGGACTTTCTCTCAGCAGTCTCCTGGCAAAAACTCTCGAGAGTAAAACGAAATTGGCATGGAAAAGTAAACTGAAGGTCTTTCGACCCTCATGTAAAAAATTAACACACACACAACATGGCAGGTGTAAGAAGCTAAGTTGTAATCTTGAGTGAATTACTTACTTACTTACATAATTGGCCATTAACAACCCGATTATCGGATTTCGGCCTGCCGCAACACTTTCCTTCCATGCGGCTTCTGTTTCTTGCGCGCTTACGCCAGTTGGTAACACCAATCGATGACAGGGCTTCCTCGATTTAATCCTTCCAAATGATAAATGTCGTCCTCTTCGCCGATTTCCGCAAAACCTCTCATCAAATACCCGTCTCGCCGGAGCATCCTCCTCCATTCGACCACATGGTCGAGCTAGCGCAGCCGCTGAATATTAATATGCTGTACAATGTCTATGCCACTGTTGTCCTATGTCGCTCACTGTTGGATCTGATGCAGAAATCATCACAACTCGCACTGGACCGAAGATCTTGTGTAGGACTTTTCTCTCGAATACCCTCAAGGCTGCTGCATCAGTGCTTAATAGGGTCCATGCTTCTGCGCCATAAAGGAGCACGGGCAAGATGAGCGTCTTGTAGAATATTAATTTTGTCGTACGAGAGAGGTCTCTGCTACTCAATTGACTATTGAGACCATAGTAGCACCTGTTGGCAAGAGAAATCCCGCGTTTGATCTCCAGACTGACATTATTTTTGGTGGTAATTGCGGAGCCAAGGTATCATAGGTATAGTTAACGGTCGCAATGTGAGAATCAATACGCCGCACTTCGCTACTTGTCGATAACATATACTTTGTTTTTCCCTCATTTACTACCAGGCCCATCTTTTTAGACTCCCATTCAATAGCATTAAGGCAAGCAACTGGACACTTTTTTGGAAAGTAGTGCCATTGCAATGCACTCCCGCTTTTCGCCGAACACTCTCCATGGCGAAGTTGAAGAGGTCGCTTGATAAGGGGTCGCCTTGTTTGAAACCTAGCACGGTTTCTTTGACGAAGCTGCAGGATATCATTCTGCATAACTTATCAGCTTCGCAGGTATATCAAGCTCAGACATTGCGGCAAAAACACGATCCCTTATGGGGCTATCGAAAACAGCCTTATAGTCGACAAAAAGATGAGTGCTTTGACGAGTGAATTCAGGCATTCACACAGTACGACTGTAAGAACCCTATATGCGATAGGGAGAAGATTTATACCCCTGTAGTTAACTATCTGAATTATCAGGGAATAATCTGAGGTTGATAATCAATCTGATCTCTTGGCTGGCTACTGTAGACACTCAAAGCAACCTGGGTGTTGTCTCGAGGCCAATATGTAGATTCTGTGACGCTGCGATTGTTTAATGTGAATGAAGCCTATGGTGTATTAATGCATTCCATAAGGAAACACATGTGTGCATACCAGATGCTGAATAAGCTGTTAGCAGTGGAATTTTTTTGGAATCGATTGGAAAAGCCCAGTCTAGACCACTGCAGTGACTTTCAGGCGGAGATGGTGGCAATACAGACTACGGCGAAAATTATTAGAGACCGAATGGTCTCTAATCGGAACGTCACAATACTTTCTGATAGCCAGGCGACTATCAAGGCCCTAAGTTCTAATGTAATGAACTCCAAGACGGTGTATGTCTGTCGCAGATATCTTGATGAGAGAGCAGAATGATATGATATCCATATCGTATGGTTGCGGGGCACAGAGGTATTCTGGGTATATGCAAAGTTGATGAACTTGCCAGGCGGGGGGCACGACCATCGTACTCTCCGATGAGGTTTCGAATTTGGGCATATCTATGAGGATCTGCAAGGTTATAATTGATAATGCGATTATTGATTCCGTCAACGAGAGGTGGGCGGCTCGGACACGGATAGAACGGCTCGTAAAATCTGGCCAAGGCTGGAAGAGGGGCGCACAATGAGTGCACTTAAACTCGAAAGAGAAGCGCTCAGTTTAGTTATCGATGTCATTCCGAGGCATTGCATTATAAACTATGCAGAGCTGCAGGGATGAGGAAGAAGAGGATACTGTCCCCCCTGCTGAGTATATGCCCGGCTCTTTGTCAAAGGAGAAGAAAGTACTTCTTGGGTACTTACTACATGTATAATCTGGAGCAACTGTCAAGGATTGACATTGGCAGGCTGAACCGCTTCATCAGGAGCTCCGAATGGTTTCGAGAGTTGGGGATAACAGAGTACTGTGGTATCACAATGGGCCCAATGCGGGCTAAGTGAGTCTATCTAAAAAAAATTTTTCTTTGATGGGCAGCCACATCTGCCTACCTACAATATCAGATGCTGGAGAGGGAACTGGCATTGCTGGATACCGAGCAGCATCTTAAAGGTTGTCAGGACAATAGGCTTGAAGCAGATAAGCTATAAAGTGTTGAGGGACTACAATAAATCGTGTGGTCACGCAAAACTAAGACATCTCTTCACCTTAATAAAGCAAAAACTCTACAAGAAAAGCCAAGAGGGCTAAATCCAGTTAAAGAAAAAAGAAAACACAGTGTGTGGAATATAAAATCATTCAAATATACGAAAGACTTCTTTGTGTGCAGCACAAATGAAATGTTCAATAAATCAGACTGAAGTTAACCGCTGTAGGAGTTAATCAGACATCTCCAACAAAGGAAGTATTACAACAAACAATTTTTCGGCGGCTTCCTCTCAGCAGATTTCTGCGAAAATACTCTGTGAGTCCTGAAAATTGTCATGGAAAACGTCTTAAGCAAAATCTGTCGTTCGGAATCGACTTTAAAACTGTAGATCTCCAGCCACTCATGTATAAAATTAACAGAAAATATAAGTGAAGTGTACAGCTTGGCCGTAATCATGACTTGAAGGCTTTGATAATCTCTGTATTTTGTGACTAATTCTCATAACTTTGCGACTTATTTACCGTGTAGACCTTCTAAGCATCATGTCTTTCGACATGAAATTCTGAAAAGATAGCTTCACATACCATCGGTTTTTGGGTGACAGAACGTTTGAAAACTGGGCTTGGTGGCGAACTTACTTCTAAGGCAGCTGGCCAGTTTTATCCAGAGCTCCACCACCAACGGATCTTGACAAGGTGCTTACCTCACAATAGTTAAACAATAGGCTATATGGCCATCGTGTGAACTTACCTGTATCTACTCTCATGAGCTATTGCATAATAAGTATGTATTGGGAGATGTTTCAGGTACTTGCAAAGGACTCGTGGACATTACTTAAGGACTTTATTTACTAATGACCTCCTCTCAGCTGAATGCAGAATGATTTGCCCTACCTTCTCTTGATAATCTAAAGACGCTATCGTTACTAGCCAACATATCTACAAATTCATTGAATTTTCATGTTCATTTACAATTTGGTTTTCAAGGGAATCATATTGTAAATCAGAAGCCCTAATGATGACTGTCAAACAGATGTTCTATTAAATTTAACTCCATTCTATGGAGCATTAAAATGCTGGTATTTAATCTTTCAATTTGAATTCCAATTGCAAACAATATTACAAATAAATGTAATAGGAATTCTGCCTATTTCAAATGCCATTGAATAGGCTGCTATCTACAGAATTTAATTAAAAATTAAAAACAAAAAAAAAAGAAAAATTCTCCTGTATTTTCATATTCAAAATTTTCCAAAGTTTAATCAACTCATTAGAATGATTAGATAAAATGCCAATAGTAGTAATGCGTTCATTAAATAATATTCCAAATATAAACAAGCATTAGAATCATCATCATTGTTATTATTAACAACAACAACATCATCATGATTATGATGTTATGACCATCATCATCATCAATAAAAGTCAAAATTTGCTTCCAAGCAAATTCAATTCATTTTGATAAGAGAGTTCCGATTTCATGTTTTCTCTTTCATTTCATTGCATTTCATATGACGATGATTGAGTTTCTGTGAGCATACTTGACGTATGAGTAATATTGTTTGGCTATGAATTAAATATGACTCATACGCAAGCAATCAAACAATATAAATCACAGTACAAGTTGTGTAAAAGTATTTATACGAGATGGAAAGAGAAGAAAAAAACTTTAGATTAACTCCACATATTATGGATAGAAAAAGTTTTAAACGGGTCTGCTAATATAAATGATTTCAAGGTAAGAATTCTCTTTTAAACACATCCCATAGGGGATATAGTAATATTGGAATTTAAATTGAAAAACCATCAAAAGTTATCAGGTTGCACGGGAGTCTACTAAGATGGGTTTGGGAGTAAATGCGGGTAGAACGAAGCATAGGTTATCAACAAGACAAGTAGTGACTTTTGCCTTATTGGATCTCAAATTAAGCCCAATAGCTATACATAATTGCCCACTACAACCCTTCAGTCAGGATTACAACCTAGTTTCTTACACCACTTATGTTGTGTGTGTTAATTTTATAAACGAGTGGAGAGACCTATGGTCGCCGTGGTCTAGTGGGTAGTCTGTTCGCTTATTAGACGAAAGGCCCGGGTTCGAATCCCAGGTCAGACAATCAAAACGAAAAATATTTCTTCGGCGACTTCCTCTCAGCAGATTTCTGGCAAAGACTCTAAGAGTAAAAATTGCCATGAAAAGCTTCTCAAAAATCTGTCATTCGGAGACGACTTTAAAACTGTAGGTCCCGCCAGTCATGTATAAAATTAACGCACACAACATAAGTGGTGTGAAAAGCTAGGTCGTAATCCTGCCTGAAGGGTTATAATGGCCAATTATGTATGTATGTGGAGGTACCTACAGTTTAAAGTCGACTCCGAACGATTGATTTCTGAGAAACTCTTTTCACGGCAATTTTATTGACTCCCAAAGTTTTTGCCATAAATCTGGTGAGAAGGAAGTCGATGATAGAATATTTTTTGTATTTTTGTTTGATGTCTGACCTGGGATTTGAATTCGGCCGTTACGTCTAATAAACCTCTAGCACTACCTTCTAGACAAAGGCGACTTCATCGGCTGATACTTTCGTTAATAAACAAAGAATTTATCTTGGCTCTGCCGTTACCATCATAAATGATGTCACTCTGGACATCAAGCGCAAGATTACTCTTGTCAACAGGTGCTTCTAAGGTTCCAATAGGCAATTGAGTAGCAGAAATCTCTCCCGTACGACAAAATTAAGAGACAAGACACTCATTCTCCCCGAGCTTCTATATGGCTAAGAGGCATGGACTTTATTAAGCACTGATGCAGCAGCCTTGAGTGTAATCGAGTGAAATTTCCAATGAAAGATCTTTGGTCCTGTATGAGTTGGTGATGATTTCCGCATCCGATTCAACTGTGAGCTGTATGAGCTGCTCAGCGACATAGACGTTATGCAGTGTATTAATATCCAGCGGCTGGGCTGGCTTGGCCAAGTCGTTCGAATGGAGGAGAAGGCTCCGCAATTTAATGAGGAGATTTGCGAAAGTTGGCAAAGAGGAAGACCTTGTTTGCATTAAAAGGACCAGATCGAGGAAACATTGTCAGCGATTGGTGTGGCCAACTGACGTAGATGCGCGTAAGAAGCAGAAATCCGTTAATCAGGTTAATAATGGTCAGTTAAGTAGGTAAGTAAGTAAGCAACAAATTTAATGATTCCTTAACGATCTCTCTCGAAAATGGAAATGGTGTCATTAAGATAATAAACAAAAGCTCCAAAAACAACACAAATGGACTTGATCACGTGATCAATGAATAAGTAAAAAAATGTAGCAACGAAAACAATGGATTTGTTTACAAGATCAATGGATAAACAAAAATATAGCAACAACATCTGCAGAAAAAAAAAATATAAGAGATAAAAATGTAAACAGCCAACAACAAAGTATAGCGGACAAAGAAGTAAACAAGCAAAAACAAAGTGCAGTTAAAAAAAAAAATACGGATAGACAAATACACAAGCAACAACTACTCTGCCTGGACAAATGTAACAAAATATACAAACAACAATAACGAAAACAACTTGTTTACATTTTTTGATATTTCCCGAAGGCCATCATCCTCCTGCGAGAGTATTCATCACACTATTGATCCAGCGATATAACAAGTAAGCCAGAGCTGGCAACGAGGAGTCAGTCAGAATTCAGTCAGTCGTGTGTGAAGATGACACGTGGGATTCGTTAAGAATTCGGTTCAGACACGTTATGTGTGAAGAGAACATCGTTGTAAGCAGAGAAGAATAACGAACAGTTGTTATTGCGTACGCGGAAGAGTGTGAAAGAAGGATTGCAATTTAAGTAAATTGTTATGGTGGAAATCAATTTCTAAAGGTGGCACACGGAATTGTATGAACAATAAAGAATTGGTTTTATTTGCAATCTATGAATTCATATTTTTAACGCTTTAAAAAAGGTAAAAACGTAACAATATGTTTCAGGCTCATTAATTGAAATATTAAGACAGAGAACAAGCTTCTCGGATTCATTTAAATCATTATTAAAGTTTAACTAACCATAAAACCAGCACAATCCCAAAAAACCAAATAAAATTAAACAAAACCAAACAGTCAACAAAGGAGTGCTGCTGCTATCCTAGAGTAACGCCTTTACGTCATTTCATGCAAAAAAATATAAAAAAATGAAATGAAATTCTAATGAAAAATTTATTTACCATCTCTAACACACCTTGGCGTAGGCAATTGATAAATTTTTTTGCCAGGCCATTGTGTTTTCGAAAATATTTTCAAGTACATCGTTTAAAGGCAAAATTAGTTCAGGCTTAATTGTTTGACCTAAAACAGCCAAGAGCTATTGTAGTTAGTTGGTTTGCCTTCTAAAGAAATGGGCATAGGTTTAAACAAAATTCTAACGTATATTAGCCATTATAACATAAGGAATACTCCCCCCCCCCCTTTCATATAAATTTTCTACAAACAGCCTGCAGCTGTAAGGCAACAAAATTATGTTTTCCTTGCTCTAATTAGATTCGATGAAATGAAATAGAAACCGAAAAAATAATGTAGAAAATATAGGAAATAATTTTTTAAGTTACATTTACAAGGTTGAGTTGTTAAGGATGTTAAAAATTAATGACCCATCAGTCAGAAAGGAAGGGAAAACATTTGTAAAGACAGGACAACTTATGACAAACTATGTCGTTACACAATTAATGACGAAATTAATTTAAAGTTTTCATAAAAAACAGAAACAATTTTTTTAATGAATCTAATGCCGAAAGGCCTTTTAAAGGACATAAACAAGGTAATGTCCTTATATTTTTAGCTTTGACTGTTAAAAAATTCCAAACGATTCATGAAAAAGATTCTCAAAAATCTGTGGTTCGGAATCGACGTTAAACTGCAATTCCCGCTACTTACGTACAAAACTAACGCACACGACATAAGTGGTGTGAGAAGATAGGCCGTAATCCTGACTGAAGGGCTGGTTTACGGCCCAACTTTTTGCACCTCCCATGCTTTTTGTGCTAATTTTATGCCTAAATGACGATGTTTACAGTTTAAAGTCGACCCCGAACGACAGATTTTTTTTGGGACTCGTTCCCAAATCAATCAATCAATCAGATCAATTTTATTTTGATCTCAAGTAGTCTGCTGTCCTAAGCATCAGTAAATTCTGTTCTACTCCATTAGGAGTCATTATATGCTCTCCACAACTGGCTCCTCTCCGACCTTTTAACGTAGAGGAGGAGTGAGTTGGTGGTCGTAAGGTTGAAAGCAGTTATCTTTACTGTTCTGCAAAGTACTGAAAAGGGATTTGATCCCTTTGAATAATTTCTGCAGAGTTTGTGGTTCTGTATAGTAAGCCAAAAGTTATCGATTAATTTATTCAAGAAAATGTACATCATCGATAAATATACTTTAGGAAATGCAAGTCATTGTTAAATTTATTATATCGATTAATTTATTCTAGAAAATCTAAGTTATCAATAAATTTATTCAAGAAAATGCACGCGATCGATAAATTTACTTTAGGAAATGCAAGTATTTCAGAAAATGTAGGTCATCAATTAACTTATTATAGAAAATGTAGGTCATCGATTAATTTATTCTAGAAAATGTAAGTTATCGATAAATTTTTCTAGAAAATGCAAGTAATCGATAAATTTACTTTAGAAAATACAAGTCGTTATTAAATTTTTATAGAAAATGCAAGTAATCGTTATATTTACTCTAGAAAATGCAAGTAATCGATAAATTTAAACTAGAAACTACAAGTCATTGTTAAATTTTGTCTAGAGTCATCGATGAATTTACTCTAGGAAAAGCAAGTAATCATTAAATTTGTTACAGACAATGTAGGTTATCGATTAATTAATTCTAGAAAATGCAAGTTGTTGATAATTTTTCTCTAGAAAATGCATGTAATCCATAAATTTTCTCTAGGAAATGCAAGTTATCGATAAATTTTCACTAGAAATTTATTAAAAAAATGCACACAATCGATAAATTTACTCTAGAATATACAAGGCATTGTTAAATTTTCTCTATAAAATGCAAGTCATTGTTACATTTTATAGAAAATGCAAATCATCGGTAAATTCATAGATTTATAGAAATAGAAAATTTCCTGTGTAAAGGGGGATATATTGTGGCCATTATCCTTAATGTTGGATAAAATATTAAATGGTTGTCTGGGGGCACAGCTACCGATGATATGAGGCTACTACAAGAATTTCAAGTGGAAACCATTCGGACAATCAGTAGATATCGCACGACTCTATGGCTAGTAAGGGTAAGAGTGTGAATTAATCCATTTTACTTCTTAAATTCTTTATGATATTTATGCCTTAAATTACTTGATAAGAAGCTTAAAAGTTCGTTTTTTCATTCTCTATTTTGTTTTTATTCATTGATGGGGTCAGTTGTTGGTTAGTTTTGTTTTTTTTTTATTTTCTTACTTACTTGATCTCTGATTCTTAATGAAGTAGAGTTGCAGTCTTTCTTTGAATGTATTTTCATTAACGTAATATTCCACACGGACTCTGAAAAGACAATAAGAAGAAAAGAATGGAGAATGAAGAATAACATCAAAAATAATGAAGAAAAGTTAATTAAAAATATTGTACACATACACATGCATACATCCATATGTACATATACACACACACACCTTATACGGGGTAATTTTTGCAAGCAATTCTTTGAAGAAAAAATTCAAATTCTTTGAAAAAAATTTTTATTTTTTAAATTTCAGAAAACTAAAGTGCAAAATTGCCTTGTGTAAGGAATTTAAAGCAAAAATTTAATTTAATTTTTTATTTGAAGAAGGAAAAACCAATCTCGTCCCTGAAAATGTTGTAACCGGTACTAGATTGCTAAAGAATTTTAAAATATGAAAAGCCAACACCATCAAACGGGTTGTAGGTAATTAAAGTGATGAATTCATAGAGAATAATAACAAAAGATAGGAGAAAACCGAAAGTAAATTTCACATATAGAAGCTTTCAAGTTCGAGTTGCTTTTTCCAAAGAAATGAATTGGTTTCCAACGATTGAACATTTCTGAAGATAATTTCCTTGCCACGTAGTATTTCGTTCATGATAGTTTCAACAAATATGCGAACAATTTTGTCTTCCAATTTAATTTTCTCAATTTTAACAGCCTACAGTTAATGAATTTCTCTCCTGAAAAATTTCTTAGGCTTTCCATTCGTGGCTTTGTTACCTTTCCTTTGTTCAGCCCATATGTTAACTCTCTCCACGATTAGGTCTATTGAGATATGAGGAAAACCTTCTATCAGTTCCAATTCTCATTGAATATATCACATTCAAACCTACTAAAATTATTATTCAAGAAAATGTCAACTCTTTAGTAAGGTTTACAACCTAGTTTATCACACCACACATGTCGTGTGTTTTAATTTTTATCCATGAATGGCAAGACCTACAGATTAACAGAAGCTGCGAACGATAGATTTCAGATATTTTTCATGACAATTTTATTTTACTCCCTGAGTTTTTTCCAGAATGTCCTGAATGCAAAGTTCAGAGATTTGGCGCTCCAAAATACCATATAAAGACTAGGACGTTTTGAGCTAGATTATTAGAAGAGTACCTGTTGATCAAACTTCAACTGGGACGTCTCGAACGGAACGAAATCTGGAAGAAATATTTCTTGGGCGTGTTTTCCTAAGCCGGTCTTCTGGCTAAAACCTTGTGAAAAAATAAAATTGCCATGTCGTTTGGGATCGACGTTAAACTGTAGGTCCCCCCGCCCATATATAAAATTAACACACGCAATGTAAGTGGTGTAAGAAGCTAGGTTGTAATCCTGACTAAAGGTTTGCAAGTATCAGTTATGTACGTACGTATGCAGTGGTACAAAGAAATGTTGCAGAAAGTAATTGAAGACTAACGCTAATCATATTTCCAGTGTTGTTATGCTTAGCATGACTTATTATGCGGCTTATTGACTACTTCTCTTCCTCAGTCTAAGCGTTTTAACATATTCGCTGCCAAGCCTAAATTATAAGAAGTCTTTCCCATTACCATTTATAATTTGAATGAATTTAAATAGTTTACCAAAACCCTGTTATTTCTCGTTAAGAGCAACATATATTATCATGCATAATCATTTACAAGCAGAAAACCAAAGACGAGTATACTCGTCGCAGGCAATAGGAAGGCAGAAGGACTCGATATGCTTTTTTGTATTTGCGAAAATGGAATAAAACGAGACACGTTGCGAAAATTGACAGCACGATTATACTCGTCCTACAGTGCGGGATATCCTGTCAAAGACGAGTAAACTCGTGAATATATTATAACATGCAGGCTTTTGAATTAGCAATTTTTTTTGCCAAACGACAAAGTGAATTTCTATAGGACGAGTATACTCGTCTTGGCAGTCCTACCTTGAATTTATTATAACATGCAGGCTTTTGAATTAGCAATTTTTTTTTGCCAATCGACAAAGTGACGAGTATACTCGTCTTGCCAGTCCAGTGCGGGATACCTTGTATAATCGAATTAGAAAATTTTTTTCGCCAAACAACAATAGTGAGTATACTCCTTTAAATCCCGACTAATGGTTTGTAACGACTAATTATGCAAGTAAGTACAGATAAATTTCTCTTCAATTTTTCATCATAAACTACCTCTTTTTTCAGATAGTTAATGAACCGTTTGGACCTGCACTTTCAGTTTCATATTCAAAGTTTAGAACTTTGTTAGGGGCAGGCCGGCATTACATTCGCCTTCAACACATTAAAGACGTCTTGGTTACTAACACCTGCATGCAATAATCTAAAATTTGGACTCTTCCCCGTTTGTTCTCATATGTTTTGAATTATTTTCTAACCTTTAGCATTCAACTTTTCCACATGACATGTCATGTGACATATTTTACTCTTGAACTTTTGCAAAGTTTCTGCTTCAACCATTTCCATCCTCTTGCTAGCCAGTGTTATTGTTGCAATATTTTCAAATTCCTTTCCATTTTCAATAGTTTATCGATCGTAATGAAATAATTTCTAACGAATTCCATTCCATAGGTTATGCAATAACCACAGATTTGTTTTGCCATCATCCATTATTATTTCTTAGTTTTCAAATGAAAGTATCAAATTTATTAAACACACACAGACACACAGACAGACAGACAAATAAACAAATACACACTCATATACATACTCTCATATACACGAAAATTGTTGGAAGTTTAACAGACCGATGCACATATAAATCTTGATTTTAAATAAACAACAACAACAATAACAAAAGCAATAAATTCCAGGAAATTTTAGTCTCTTACCAACACACTCACACATATTGCCCTATTGCTTCAAATGCATGCACACACACACACACCTAAATACGTAACATCTTCATCAGGGTAAAGGAATGGTGGAAAATGAAGGAAAACTTTCAGTTCAGAAAAGTTTTCCGTTTTTTTTTTCTGTAAATAATGATGCTGCAGAACAGTGTACACTGTGCAGCAGTAAAATCGTAATGGAATACAGAGATCACCAGATAAAAAAGTAAGAGGAGGAGAAATTGTGACAGAAAATATTTTTTACTGACAGAATAAAAGACTCGGTAACATGAAATCCTTTTAACGGAATTTAAAACAACAACAGATGACAACACGGCAGGGACGACATTGTAAAATTTTACAACAAAAAAAAACAATTAAAAACCTGAGTTTTATTGTTCAAAAATTATATGTGAAAAGCTGAAAGAGTGAGAGAGCGAGAGTGAAAGAGTGAAAGAGAGGACAACAGAGTGATAATGGAAGAGAATACAAAATTTCCCATGAATTTTATGGTTTTATTATGGCAACAACCTGCTGAACTGCAATAAGGCTTTCACTCCATTGGCCTCTCCAAGGTCCTTGGTTAACTATTGCCATCTCTTGTAAAAACACGTACATTTCTACATACAAAAACAATGTAGGCTAGCCAGATAGACGTACATAAATGTCTCTTAACACATACGCTGCCAAGGACGAGTATACTGCAAAAGCCTGCATGTTATAATATAGTCAAAGTAGGACGAGTATACTCGTCTTGGCAGTCCAGTGCGGGATACATGACCTTGACATGGTATCCCGCAAAGGTCTGCCAGGACGAGTATACTAGTCCTACCTTGAATATATTATAACAATTGTGAATTTCTGTAGGACGAGTATACTCGTCTTGGCAGTCCAGTG
Source organism: Sarcophaga peregrina (assembly GCA_014635995.1). NCBI lineage: Eukaryota > Metazoa > Arthropoda > Insecta > Diptera > Sarcophagidae > Sarcophaga > Sarcophaga peregrina. The sequence goes on from CM025793.1 coordinate 39,853,332, forward strand.
CGGCATACCCTGTCAAGGTCAAGTATACACGTCCTACAGGAATTCACTATTGTTGATTGGCGAAAAAAAATTTACTAATTCAAAAGCTTGTATGTTATAATATGTTCAAAGTAAGACGAGTATATTCGTCTTTGACAGGGTATCCCGCACTGTAGGATGAGCCTACTCGTGTTGCCAATTTTCACAACGTATCTCGTTTTATTCCATTTTCGCAAATACGAAAAGGATATTGAGTCCTTCTGCCTTCCTATTGCAATGGGAATGACTTCATATAATTTAGGCTTGGCAGCGATTGTGTTAAAACGCTTAGACGGAGGAAGAGATATAGCAACTGCATAAAGAACATGTGCGGCATCATCAGGTGCATAAGGACAATGGAGAGCGGTAACGGATATTGAAATATTGTCCGAGAATATTTAGGAGAACGTTTCATTACTTTCTGCAACATTTCTTTGTTGCACTACATATGTACGTACATAACTGGTCCTTACAACCCTTTAGTTAGGATTATAACCTAGCTTCTCACACCACTTATATTGTGTTAATTGTGTGTTAATTTTATACGTGAGTAGTGGTAGGACCTAAAGTTTTACAAATCGAATCCGAACGACAGATTTTTTTACTGAGGGCAGGTCGCCGAAGAAGAATTTGTTTTCATATTCGATTCTTTTTTTAAGATATCTAGCCTGGGTTTGAACCGCGGTCTCAAACCATCACTATTCTAAACACTTGATTTGAAATTTTTTAAAGAGGCTACCAATGCTTGAGTATCAGCAAATTCTTCTGTTTGAAGGCGGCTTGTATTGATCGAAGTAAAGGAAGGAAGGATCGAAGAAAAGAAAGGAAGGAAGAGTTCTTACGGGTTGCAGTGAAGATACCTCTTTCTCCCCTCCCCTCCCATTCCTGACAGTCAATGTCCAATTAATTTTCAAAATACCGACATTTCGTGAAAATCGAAAAGAGATTTAATTTGTAATTTGCTTGAACTGAGTGCGGATAACACTTACTTTCTTAGCCGGAATTTAGTCTGGATTACAACCAAGCTTCTTACCCCACCCGTGTTGAGTGAGTAAATTCCTTCCATAAGTAGCAGGACCTACATTTTAAAATTCGATACTGAACGCTAGACTTGAAAAGGTTTTAATTGGCAATTTTGAGTTGAGAAGAAGTCTCCAAAAGAAGTTTCACAGCTGGGTTATGAACCACTTGCTTTGGTTTAAAAAGCCAAGACACTAAACTAAGGGATGCTATTCCATGTTTATGGTAATTCTACCATCCGTAAGGAACTGGGAAATAGTAAAGCGAATTCAAGGGGTACACTAACATAGCCCACACATTTGTTTGTGTCACTACATACATACGTATATAACTGGTCCTTAGTTAGGATTATAACCTAGTTTCTCACACCACTTATGCTGTGTGTGTTAATTTTATATATGAGCGAAGGGACCTACAGTTTAAAGTCGATATTGAACGCTAGACTTGAGAAATTTTTCATGGCAATTTTGAGTTGAGGTTGAAGTCGTCAAAAGAAATTTCACAGCTGGGTTATGAACCATGAACTTTGGTTTAAAAAGCCAAGACACTAAACTACGGGATGACTAAGGAATGGAGGTAGTTCGACCCGCCGAAAAGAACTGGGAAATAGTACCGTGAATTCAAGAGGTACGGTAACATAGCCCGCACGACAAGAGGCAATTTATAGGAAAGTCACTAGCAGGTCCGACGATATTAGGAAATGAAACCGTATGGTTGTTCCAAGCTATGCAGTACATACTTGTGATGTCGGCAGTCTTAGGCGACTTATTTTACAATTCATCTTACCCTTACGTCCAATACAAAGGCAAAGAAGGCACTTTACTCTGCTGAGATTCACTGGATTATGGCATCATGAGAAATAAATTTTAAAAAGAATTTCAAAATATTTTTTTCTGCTTTTATTTCTTCTTTTAGAAAAGAACTTTATTTGAATAATTTCGTATGGTTTTGCTCGGAAATTTCAATCGAAGACAATCAAAGGATTTTGATTTTCCATTTTCTCCTTTGTAAAGAGAGAAAATAAAATGAAAGGAACATATTTGTGGCAAACAGTTTTTGGCCACTTTAAATTGCATTTTATTTGCTACAACATAAAAGCATCCTATCAATCGGTATGAGAGCAAGCAAGAGAGAAATGTTCGTATGGAAAAAGAATTACAAGGGGGGAGGGCGGTTAGTCTCATTGTCACTGTCACTGTTGGCAACATGTTGTGCAATAAATATCGTTTAAATCCTGAATACGACTGCTGTTTATGGCATATTTAAAGGCTTACACTTGTACCACACACACACACACACATACAAAAACATTTACAATAAACATGTGTAAGTATTTACGCACTATAACTCGTACACACACTCACTTGCTTTGCCGAGAGTAAGTGTGTGAGTGGTAGAAATCATATAAAGTGACAAGAATAAGATACGATATTGCATGAGAGTATAATGGAGATGGATTTTGTTGCTCTCAATCTCTTATATTTCTCTTAAGCACTTTATAGACACATTCATACTTCACAGAAGTATTTGTTGCATGGAGATAGAATATTCAAAGATTTTCTTGAACTGATAGATTCTTAGTTATTTTTTTAAGGCTCACCAACATATCCAATATTCTGCAGCATATGGTGAGGATTACAGAGATTACAGAGTAAAATTTCCTAAACTCTAGGATGATAATTTCTGAAAGCCAATGTCTTCAACGCCAAATATAACTTCTAGGGATCATATCTAGACCGAGTCTGGATCAGAGATCAGCAAATGAATCGTTTTTCCGCTACTCATAAGTACTCATGTAATTTTGAGTATGAGTGAATCAACAGAATTGAAATTCAACTATTCTGATTCATTCGTACTCACTACTACATTGATTTATAAGTCTAGGTTACAATGAGTATGAGTACAACGTTGGCATCACCTACAACATTCGAAATATATTTGATTCATACGCCTACTTATTCTGATTTATAAATTTAGAAAAGTACTTATAATACTTATAAGTAATTGGATTGATTCGAATCATTTATCAAACTCATTCAGCCTTTGTTGTTGTTGCATATACAAACAAAGAAGAAAGGAAAGACAAAGACAAGAAAGCAAAGCATACACAGAATCTTCTTGTGAGTATTGCAGTACTCGTATGCATATCGTACTTATTTTGTGCTTCGTGTAAATGTTAAGTACAGACGAGTCGAAGTCAGTAACATTACGCGTATTGTTAAATATTAGTACGACGAGTACTTTCAACTTTGAGTATGAGTAGTATGAATATCATTTTTAAAATAAATATGAATGCGTATAAGTATCTGAAATTGTAAGTACGACTCGAATGTACTCATTGTACATAATTGGTCATTCTACCTAGCCCTTCAGTCAGGATGACGACCTAGTTTCTCACACTACTTATGTTGTATGACTTGAATCAACTCATAGTTTTGAATACTCATTGCTGATCTCTGGTCTGGATGTCACATCAAATGTTCAAGCAAGGAAGTCTAATAGGTAGTGTATTGACTTATTAGACATGATGCCACGTTGTAAATCACAAATATTTATTCGGCGACTTCCTCTTAGGACGATTTCTGAGAAAATACTCTATGAGTATTTAAAATTGTCAAGGAAAGCTTCTCAAATAATCTCTGTTGCTCGGAGTCGACTTTAAAAATGTAGGTCTTCAGCCACTCAAGTATAAAGTTAACACACATACAACATAAGTGGTGTAAGAAGCGAGGTCCTGATTGAAGGCTTTGATAATCTTTATAGGCTGTGGCTTATTCTCATAGATTTGCGACTTAATTATCGTGTAGTCCTTCTGATCATCATGTCTTTCGATAAAGTGGTTTTGTTTACATTGAAATTGTGCAAAGATAGCTTCACTAACCATCGTTTGAAAATCTCGGGGCATGGTGACGAACATACTTCTAAGGCAGCTGGCCAGTTTTATGCGGAGCTCCACCATCAACGGATCTTCACAAGGAAGCTTACCTTACACTCGTTAATACAAAAGGCTATACAGCCACCGTGTGAACTTGCCTGTTGGGCCATTGCGTAAGAAGTATGTATTCGGTTGGTGTAAGAGGCTAGGTTTGAATCCTGACTAAAGGGTTTTAATAACCAATTAAGTAACTAAGTACAGAACAAGATCAATTTTTCTTACACTTTTCATTATAAAATTCCTCTTCTTTCAGATAGTTAGTGAACCCATTCGGTTTTATTTGCAATGTTTAGGACTTTGTTGGGGACAGTCGTGCAAGGTTGTAATCCTGGCTAAGGGGTTGAAGTAACCAATAGCGTATGGTTGCTTGAGTGTATGCCAGAATACAAATGCATTGAAAAGCTTCAAACATATCTTCAAATGCCACATCTTGCCTCAAGGCATGTAATGTTAAGACAAATATTATCTCAATAGCTAGAAGGTTAACCAATATGTCTGCAATTTTAACTAACGAAACTAAAGAAAGTGCACGTTTTATATTAAAAAAAAATCGAACACAAGGAAAACTACGAATTTTATTACAAAAAAAAGACGTTTTCATCTCTCTTTGTAGAGACACTGTAATACCGCAAACAAAAATATTTTTTTTTTGCACCTTGTAAAGCACTTCATAATCACATCCTTTGAAAATTTATGCATCGAAAAACATTTCAATTCCTATGTGAGTTTACAGGACTTTATAAGAAATCCTTGTTCTTGTTCTTGTTTTTTTTTGTCAAAAGAAATATTCTTTAAAGAATTATTTTCGTTTTCTTCTTGAAGCTGTTTTCAAAGCTGAAGCTACAGAAGTAAAAGAAATAAGATTTTAAAAGGAAATATAAAAGAAATGTTTTTTTATTTTATTTCATTTTATTTTATAAAATTTGTTTAACGAAAACGAAACTATTTTCTTGGATTTAATTTTTCTGCTCAACTTTCTAAAGAGAACATCATTTATTACAGACGATGTTCATGGGTATGACAAGTTTTCTAATTGGTTTGTTACTGTTTTTTGTTTTTCATTTGTTTCGTTTTGTCTAGCATAAAATATTCATGGCAAGAAGGGAATGAGAAAAGATAAAAAAAAAACTAGGCAAGGTAGGTAGATAGAGGTGGCTGCCCATCCCAGAAAAATTTATTTTAAATGGACTCACTTAGGCCGCATTGGGTTCATTGTGTTGACACAGTTATTCACTATCCCCTAGTCTTGAAACCACTCAGAGCTCCTGATGAAGCGATTCAGGCTGCCAATGTCAATCCTTGACAGTTGCTCCAGATCATTCATGTAGTAAGTACCCAAGTACTTCCTTCTCCTTTGGCAAAGAGCCGGGCATGTACTCAGCAGGTGAGGGACAGTCTCCTCTTCTTCCTCATCTCTGCAGCTTCTGCAGAAGTCGTTAGCAAGGTGTCTAAGACCAAGGCGCCTCGTAAGCGTGCCCATAATGCAATGCTTCGTAATGACACTGACAACAATACTAAGCGCGCCTCTTTGCGGTTTAGGTAGACTCATTATTCGCCCCTCACCCAGCTTTGGCCAGATTTTACGAGCTGTTCTAGCTGTGTCCGAAACCGTCCAACTGTCGTTGATCTTGCAGGTCCTCATAGGCATGCAAAGATTCGATAATATATCAGAGAGTTCGATGGTCGTGCTCCGCCTGGCAAGTTTATCAGCTCTGTAGTTACCCGGAATACCAGTACGCCCCGGAATCCATACGATATGGGTATTATATCGTTCTGCTATCTCGTCGAGATATCTGTGACAGCCGCACAGCGTCTTGCAGTTTGTAACGTTAGAGCTTAGATCATTAATAGTCGCCTGTCTATATGAAAGTATTGCGACGTTCCGCTTAGATACCTCCTTCCGTCCCCAATAAATCTCGCCGCAGTTTGTATTGCCGCCACCTCCGGCTGAAGGACATTGATCTGGCAGTCTGGGCTATTGCAACCGATTCCGAAAAAATTCCACTAGCAACAGCTCCATTCAGCTACAAACCGTGGGTGTAGATTTGTACTGGAGTTCCTTAACAGGTGGGTCACACCACCCTTCCAGAACCACTCTTTTCCGGAATCGATATCTTGAATCTCCTCGTGAAGTCGTACCGCAGTGTCATGTAGTCACTTGCTCCTGACCGCTACAACTTCTCTTAGAGTCTTTGCGTGGCCGATATCCGAGTCGTGCCACTGTCCAGTCGCCCAATTGCCCAGAGATGTTTACTTATTTTAGCAGCCACTTCCCTATAGAAAAAACTAAGCGGAAAGAGGCAAAAAAAAAAAAAAACAAAACATTAGGCAAAAAGTAACCAAAAAGGTCAAACAAAACTTTTAGAGGTCCTAACAATCATTTTGTAACAGTAGTTGCCCTTGTAATTGCTGCTGTTACGCTTGCTGCTGCTATTCTGCTGTAAATGCCGCTGTAATTTTAGAACTATTCAGAGCCTCTCTATAAGCATCTCATTATCCCGTAATGTCCTAGAACATCCATTGTAGACTATGTAGCATATGGGTTCAATCATCAGCTCAGACATCTTATATTAATGTCGATCCTTCACAATTATGGCATTGGACGAGATTAAATTGCTACGAGAAATTTTCACAAATTTGTCATTTGGACATATAGGTCGCCTGCTTCTCATGTCTAAAAATTAGCACACATAAGAAGTATGTAGCGTGAAAAGCTGAATTGTTATCTAGACTGGATGTAGTGACATATATCTTACGTATGTATGCATACGGAGCGCGGACGTTCTCGCCATTTATGACCAGAGCCTCTCTATAAGCACTCATTCGCGCCAATCCCATCGACAGATTTATTAGGAAGATGATGTGCCCTTCTTGCATATAACATGTATCTGTAGAGACCTGCTATAAGACAAATACGTCTCGTATGAGTGCCCCTAATGTAATGTTAAGTGACTGCCTTGTTTCCTCTTCTTTCTAACTCCTGCAGAAGTCATTTGCCATATGCCCACGACCAATACGATGGGTCGTATGTATGCCCCTATGTAATGACTAGACTAAAATATGTAAGTGACTGCTGTTTCTCTCTTCTAAGCTCCAACATGCATATGCCAGACATACGTCTCGTTTATGTAATGTTAAGTGACTGTACTTCCTCTTCATTCTGCTCTGTAGAGTCATTGCCTTGGCCACAACATACGGGTCGCATGGGTGCTCCTAACCTAATGTCTAGTAAGTACTCTAACCAACATGCATAGGAAGTTCTTTTAAAGTTTGTATAGACTTTCCATACTCCTCCCATATTTAAATTGAGTGAGATTTACTGCACTGTATTGCCTACATCCGAAGCAACGTTTGCAGCATCTATCATTGCATTGTGGCAGGTTTTAAATGAAGTCTCCCGTGTAGAGAATTCACTAGAGCGGTTAATGCTTGTGCCTGCATCGGGCCAGTTCATCTATTTTCGAATGTTCTGGGCCATATGTATTGGAATGTCGCATTTCCCACTCTCATTTTCAGCTTATTGAGGGATTCGCGGCAGCTATAAATCGCATAAAAGGTGGCCTTGTAATAATCTAGTATTCTCACAGACGCTGGGCTATCAGAATATCTTTTTTGAAAATATTTTCATCCCTCATAGGCACTCAGTGAAGCCCGTATGGTCGTTTATTCCTGCTTGATGACGTTGCACTGGTCCAGCCATCTTATCATGTGAGTTATACATGCCGACTTTGAAAGAATTCCTTCATATGCGATTCAAACGGATCCAACACTCCATTTCAAAATGATTATTTTAGGTTTAACGTCCAATTTTAGATTCAAATGACCTCCAATTCCAGGTGGCTTCTAATATTGTTGTAAAACAACAGTTTCTTCGTACTCTTTCATCAATCTTTCGCGTTCTGTCTCAACTGCAATCTGTTTGAAAGTGTTTGAATACGACAATAACGTTTTCTTAATTGGAAAGTGGGTACCAAAAGTGTTACAACCCCTAACAACTATTTCTTTTTATCGTTTTGCTGTAATTTTTGTTGGTTTTCGTTTTCTTTATTTTCCTTTTATTTTTCACGTTAATTTAACAAGAAATTGTATTTTTAGTTGCAATTTTTTTATAGTGGCTGTGTAGACAGACACGACCTTCGAAACTATTTTTAAAACACAAAAGTGTCCTTCCACTGTACCTCACACTCACAAAACAAAGTCTGTGTTCAGCTGGCTGTCTGCTTTAGAGCACAGCAAATAATGGTTTTTCCACCTTTTTTTTTTTGATTATTTTATTGTGAATTGAAAGCGTTGCTAATAACGTAACGTAAATTTGTGGGCAGTAACACTAGTAACACCAACCCCCATGACGTATGCTTAATATTTAAATTAAATCGGTATATTACGTATACGCAGTGTGGTCAGTTAATTATTGTGTTTCAGTTGCACGACAGCAATTGTCTGCTGGCGTAGAATATTCTTATGTGGCAGGAATTTATCGATTTGCCAATTTTGGTTTTTGCAGTTGTATTCAGCAACGCATAGGGAAGTTCCAAGCTATGCCAACGGCATAGACTAGGACCCGCAAGTTACGGTGTTGTGTTGTGTAAAAGAATTAGGACAATCTAAACGTTTTGCATGTAATTATAGTGGGTAGGGACTAGGCTTCTACGTCAGACTATCCAGAAGTAATAAAAGGACGGAAATTGGCATTTCTTTGGTCAATGACTTGCATTCCTTTGGTCAATGACTTGCACTTTTATGATCAAAGACTTGCAATGTTGCTGGTTAATGACTTGCATGGTTTTCTTTGATGACTTGAATTTTTTGTTAGATGACATCCATGTTTTTGGAAATCAGATGTTTTTTGGATCGTTATACTCGCATTTAGATTGGTTTCCGGTGGCCTATTCTAGCAAGTTTTTTTGCTTTACAATTTCCTTGGATATCCTTGCGGGTGCATGAACTGACGAAGAACTGTTTCAAACTATCTAAATTTCATATGTAAACTGGTGATATATAGGAATGTATTCGCAGTGGCAAAATCATCAGCTACCCGTTACCATGGTTTCCCGGTGACCACTTCAGTTTGGCACAAAACTGCAGCGAAGAAAGGTCATGAGAGTATGGACTTAGAAGCTGAAGATTGCACCGTAAAGGGGAATGTTAGCAGTTGTATATCAGAGATCAGCAATGAGTATTCAAAACGATAAGTAGATTCGAGTCATACTTAGAATTTCTGATACTCATACCCATTAATACTTGCTTAAATATGATACTCATACTACTCATACTTAAAGTTGGAACTACTCGTCGTATTCATATTTAACAATACGCGTAATGTTATTGACTTTGACTCGTCGCTACTTAACATTTACACGAAGCACAAAATAAGTATGATTCGCATACGAGCACTGCAACACTCACAAGAAGATTGTGTGTATGCTTTGCTTATTTGCTGCAGTAAAGAAAGTCATGAGAGTATTTACATAAAAGCTGAAGATTGCATCGTAAAAGGAATGTTAGCAGTTGTATAACAGAGATCAGCAATGAGTATTTAAAACGATGAGTAGATTCGAGTCATACTTATAATTTCTGATACTAATACGGATTCATACTTATTTTTATATGATACTCATACTACTCATACTCAAAGTTGGAAGTATTTGTCATACTCATACTTGACTTCGTCTCGTCTCTACTTAACATTTACACGAAGCACAAAATAAGTATGATTCGCGTACGAGCACTGCACAAGAAGATTGTGCGTATGCTTTGCTTTGTTGTCTTTGCCTTTCCTTTCATCTTTGTTTGTATATGCAATACCAACAACAGAGGCTGTAAATTTTGAATCACTCTAATCATTTATAAGTATTATAAGTACTTTTTTAAATTTATGAATCGGAATGAGTAGGCGTATGAATCAAATATATTTCGAATGTTGTGGGTTTGATGTCAACGTTGTACTCATACTCATTGAACTAGACTTATAAATCAATATAGTAGTGAGTACAAATGAATCAGAATAGTTGAATTCAATTCTGTTGATTCCACTCATACTCAAAACATTGCATGAGTACATATGAGTAGTTGTGGGTTTGTTGTCAACGTTGTACTAATACTCATTGTAGCGAGTACGAATGAATCAGAGTAGTTAAAGTACAATTCTGTTGATTCACTCATACTCAAAATTGTATGAGTACATATGAGTAGTGTGGGTTTTGATGTCAACGTTGTACTCATACTCATTGTAACCTAGACTTATAAATCAATGTTATAGCGAGTACGAATGAATCAGAGTAGTTGAATTTCAATTCTGTTGATTCACTAATACTCAAAATTGCATGAGTACATATGAGTAGTTGTGGGTTTGATGTCAACGTTGTACTCATACTCATTGTAACTTAGACTTATAAATCAATATTGTAGCGAGTACGAATGAATCAGAGTAGTTGAATTTCAATTCTGTTGATTCACTCATACTCAAAATTGCAAAAGTACATATGAGTAGCGGAAAAACGATTCATTGCTGATCTCTGCTGTGTATCCGTTAATATGGAACAGTTTTGCAGTGTGTTTTACGGCTGCTAACTCAGTCTAAAAGATACTACAGTAGTTAGAGCAGGAGTGTGCCCAAACTTTGTCTGCCTATCTGTCGACCCCATGTTTTACTTCCCATAATTCTAAAGCCATGTTTATAGTATGTAAACATTTGATGTTGCTTCAAGTAAAAGCCAAGTTCTACGTTAACAAAAAACTTTCTTTAGAAGAATAAGTAAAAAAGAAAATATTGTCTTCTTACAATTATTATCCTATTTAATGTTGTAGAGTTTTTCCCCAACCCCGTTAATACTCGTAATAATATTTTATCGATTATGGAACTGATTAAAGCGTTAGTTCTTCTCAGCATGAAACTAAGTTGCGTGTGAACAACAATAATGGCTTGCTTTAGTAGTGGACCAATCAGGCATTAAAATGCTGCCATAAAAACATGGCCATAAAAATGGCTAGAAAGGATATTAAATTAGAGAATTTCGTTTTGATGAGATTTTCTCTTTTATTTTTATTTTTATCTTGCCATTACGGTATGGTTGTCATTATTTTGGCCAAATAATACTCAAAGTTAACGTACTTTTATTGGAATTTTCTCAATGCATTCAGTTCGGCTCCCTTTTTTTTTTCTACTGCGTTTATAATTTTATACACGCACGGACAAGTGTGGTGGTGATGGTGTACTCTCGTCAGCAGGATTTTATGATTGGTTTTCATGACTCTCTTTGTTGGCTTATAGTTAACAAGAGATTAACAAAAGGTTGGTAGTGCTGAACACAGGATAAACGCAAGGAAATTAAATTGTCGCCTTATCAACCATACTTAATGGGTTACAGTTTGGTTAGGGAAATTATTTCTGGTACATAGTTTCTAAAGACCGATCACATGTTTGGTAGGTTCTACATGGATGGACCTATGTGGACACTTTCAAAGTCAAGTGATCAATCGTAGGCAATTATTCGAAATGAAAAATTGTTTGATCTGCCTACCTTCCTTTACGCTGAAACCTACAGCTGTTGTCAACAAAAACAATGTGATCTAAGGCCCAAACTATTTATAACATTTTAGTAGCTTTAGGTTTAAATGAAGGCCTTCCTTACACTGTGGAAAGCACCTAAGGCCGCACACGTTCTCGTTACTACTTGAGCGGATTCTTAAGGCGGGGAACTTTCTTCAAGGTTTGGTAAGTCAACTTTCCCGGATTGGTAGAAACAAATTGGGGACACTGGTACTAGCATCTTTCTATAAGGATCTCGGGCTTCAATTTCATAATCGACTGGATGATAAATGCAAATGCAGCGATCTTCAGTTGGAATGCATGTTTTTGTTTGATATATATTAGCCATCAAATATTTCTAAGGCCGACTGAATCGGTATGAAGTAAGCCGCGTCAAGGATAAATTTGTTGGGTTCTGTGACACAGTAGTGCTAATGACCACGCTTGATTAGATTTTCATTTAAAAGGTAATGAGTACTTCTATTTCAGATAACATCATCTGGTTTGATTAATGACTTGCATTTTTTTTTGGTCGATAACTTGCATTTTTCGTAAATGATTGAATGTTTTTAGTTGATGACTTGTATTTTTTTGGTTGATGACTGGCATTTTTTTGCGATTATGACTTGCATTTTTCGTCGATAACTTGCATTTTTTGGTCAATGACTTGAATTTTCTTTAGTCAATAACTGGCATTTTTATTTTGACCATAACTTAATTTTTTGTCGATAACTTGCATTTTTTGGTCAACGGCATGCATTTTTTTGGCCTATAACTTCCATTTTTCTTTTGGTCGATGACTTGCCTTTGGTCAATTACTTGCAATTTCTTTGGTCAATAACTGGCATTTTTCTTTTGGTCGATGGCGTGTTTTTTTTTTTGTCAATGACTTGCATGTTTTTGGCTGATAACTTGAATTTTTTTTGTCGATAACTTGCATTTTTTGGTCAACGACATGCATTTTCTTTGGTCTAAACTTGCATTTTTCTTTTGGTCGATGACTTGCTTTTTTTTGGTCAATGACTTGCATGTTTTTGGTCGATAACTTGAATTTTTTTGTCGACAACTTGCAATTTTCTTTTGGTTGATAATTTACATTTTCTTGACCAATGATTAGCATCAGCATCTGTATAGGGTCATCAGGAAACGAGTTTAAGCAAAAGGAGCAGAGATGGTTATGATTATGATGGCAGCGGTAAGCTGGTGACAGCAGAAATCAATGAAGGATCACTTATTATGTTCAAAATACGGGGTAGTGTCATCGCCTACAGATATGGTAAGATTCGGGTCAATGTCATTGCCAAGCACATTGCAGACAGCTAAAATATCCGAAGTGTTAGCTCTGATAGACACGGACCATAAAGCAGAAAAGGTGTTTAGGGGTGAACAGGTAAATATAGAACCTATTAGCCAGTGATGTTCCAGATGAGCAGAAAGTACGATTGCTGCTTAGCAGAGGCAGTGATCACTCTCAATAAAGACATGCTTATTGCTGTCTAACGTCGTACAGATTTAATGTCTATCATTTAAAAAATGTAGCGATACTTAGCCCAATTACGACTGAATCCCTGGACTTTAAAGGAACAATCGAAACACTCAGCTTTAATACATTTGGCTATTGGGGTTAACTGTTACAGAACTGATCTGTTGATGGGAATCAATAAGTTTGGAATGTAGCTGGTTTCTTCACATGATTTGATGGTTATAGAACGGATCTTATCCGAACCTAGGACTAAGTACACATACATGAGACTGTAACTAGTTTTCTCAAGATATCCTTTGGCATCAGATCTATGCAAGAAATACGTCTAGGATTATTGCTAAAACTATTAACAAATCCGTACTCTAACTAAGAACTGCATGCTGTTCAATTCGAAATTCTTCCATTAGTAATGAGATGTTATTGGGACTTCGTTGGGCATGTCTCTTGTTAAAAGTGATAGGAAGAAAATTATTCACATTACTGGGAATAAACTTATAAGCCATGCCCTAGACAAATAAAGCTCCTCCAAAGCCTTTAAGTCAACAGAGCGACAACCACTAAACGCATATTTGTCGTGGTTGATTGCTATCTTCTAAGTTTACATTGTAAATCAGAATTTTTATTTCCTTAATTTATTATTCTCTTTGGAATGTTTGACGACGTATAAGTAATATTTCCATTAAATCAGGAAATTTATGTTACTCATACGCCAACGATGGTTAGGCATTCATTTATTCGGAAATAAACATGCCGTGCCTGTTGTCTCTTCCATAACATGAAAGCCTGCTTTGGGGTTTTTTTTTGCGTTTCAATAAACGAGCGTTAAAAGCAAAAATAATTTCAGCCAATTATCAGAGAAAAAATATTCGGAAATAATAGAGACGTTAACACAAGCCTTATGGGGAGTTCATACATCTTACGATGAAATTTTCTTTCTCAACTAATAAAGGCGGTGGCCATGATAATATGGATGGCATGCATGGCATTGCCATTGTTATGGAACACGAAACTCTAAGGAAATTTATTTATTGTGAGCCAAAGAAAAAACAGAAAAGAAATAAAATGAAATCATAAAAAGGAAGTTTTTTTGTTTTTGTTTGTTTGTTTGTATTTTCATGTGCAAATTACCCTCATTTAAAAGACATGCTAAATATCCTCACACACACACACACACTCTCTCTCTCTCTCTCTCTCGGATAAATAAATGTTTATACGACTTAAACGTTTTCGTAGTTTATTGTACATTTTTTTTTGAAGGGGGGAATGTGTATTGGTTTTGCGGGGGGGAGGCGGGTTACCATAATTCATTTCTGCCAGATTTACGACAGTTTAATATGCCATAATAATGTGGAAATTACCAATTTATGCTAAACACCAAAGGCCTTTCAACGAAGCAGAAATAAATTCCATTTTATTGTGAGCAACTGATATGCAGAATGGAGTTGAATTTAAGTAGTAGGCTGTCTTAGCTAACATACCGAAATACGAGAATTTTGTGGCTTTAGTTCTTGGGGCAATGAATTTTAAAATAAATTTGGCTGCTTTAAAATGGATACTTGAGTCGCATCTAATAATTGCTAGAATTCTTCTTATTTCTGACAAAAAGGTTGATCTAGTAACGTTTCCAATCAAGTGTCTTCAAATTTCTTTGGCTGTCTTGGATACCCTGTGTTTGCTACTGTGAGTTTGATGCACTGTGTTTGCTACACTGTGTTTGCTACACTGTGTTTGCTACACTGTGTTTGCTACACTGTGTTTGCTACACTGTGTTTGCTACACTGTGTTTGCTACACTGTGTTTGCTACACTGTGTTTGCTACACTGTGTTTGCTACACTGTGTTTGCTACATGTATTGTATTGAAGCCACATATCTGCCTAATCGCGCTTAGATCATACACCCAGGATAGTATTCTCCTTGTCGTCCCCACGGAGAGTGCCTCCGACCATACTGGGCAAGCATTGTCGCGAGTACTACCGCTGAAATTATCCTTCTGTTGTATGGACCTGTTCCTCCAATATTTGGCATTATCCTCGCCAGTGCTCCCTGAGTTACAGATGTATTTTACGTGGTTCTTAAAATTCAAACTCCCAAGTATTTTATCACTCTGTTTGATTCGATCTTTTTGCCGCTTATCAGAACGGCTTTCGTTTTATGTGCGGCAAGTGTCAAATCTGCCTTTTCCAGCCATACCCCAACATTTTGAATCCTTGTGTTAATTTTCTCCTCTATTTCTTTTAGCGTCTTAGCTACCGTGACTATGGCAATATCATCTGCAAAGCCCACAATTGTAGTCCCGTTTGGCAATCGCATTCAAAGTGCTCCATCGTACATAATATTCCATAGTAGTGGGCCAATTACAGAGTCCTGCGGGACACCCGCCGTCACTACCTGTTCCTGCACTCTTTCATCCGTTAGATATATTACCTTCCTGTCCAGAAAGTAATTGTTAAGAATCTTTAATAAGTATGGCGGCATAGCCATGATAAAGAGGGCTCTCATAGTCCGCCCCCCCAAATCGTGAACAACAATGAAATCGCTATGGAGTTCTCTAGAAGGTGGAACACCAAATGTTCTACTTCAAGAACCTTCATTAGGTTGATTGCGTGCGCATATAAAAAGGCAAGACAAAGCAGGCAACGAGTAGTAAAAATTCAGTCAGCCTTGCATGTGAAGAAAACAGTCATGGTTTGAAGATTGCCATTGTAAAAATCTACCGAATAGTTGTTAGTGCTTACGAGAACACATACGAAATTGGTAATTACTAGCTTTTCAGTTTGGATTATTGATCTAATTTCTCACACCACCTATGTTGTGTGTGTTATTTATAAGTGGCGGGACCTACAGCTTAAAGTCGTCTCGGAACGACAGATTATTTTGAGAAACTTTTCATGGGAGGTATTTTTTTACACTCAGGAAATCGCCGAAGAAATACTTTTTTTTTTGTATTTTGTTTTGATGTCTGGACTGGGGCTCGAAGCCCGGCTTTACGTGTAATAAGCTAACACACTACCTACTAGACTATGGCGACTTCTGATAGAGCATACTCATAATATAATTCCACAATTAATCGATGGCAGATATGCATGAATAGGGGCTCAATAAAGCTTTTCGTTAATGTTGATATTATAACGAAAATGAAAACATCGTTTAAAACTAACGCATAAGACGAACATGTTACAAGTTAAGCAACAACATTGTTAAGAAAGAAAAGGGGATAGATAAGTAAGCTAGAATGCAACAACAAATAATGTGAACAAAATACACAAATAACAATGAAGTCGCTATAGAGGTCTCAAGATGGTGAAACACCAAACATTCTGCTTCAAGAACCTTTATCAGCAGGCAACGAGTAGTAAAAATTCAGTCAGCCTTGTGTGAAATCACGTTCCGTGTGAAGAAAACAGTCGTGGTTTGTAGATCGCCGTTATAAAGATCTACCGAATAGTTTGAAAAACGCCGTTATAAAGATCTACCCTATAGTTGTTAGTGTTTACGAGAACAGAAGAGTAAAGATGTATAGCCAACAAATAAATTGTTGTTGTATCATCAAGTTTGAACAGTGGCACAATAGAGAATTGATCTCAAAATAAAAACCCAAATTAATTTTTATTTTATCTGCAACCAATGAGCCGATATTTTAAACGTTTTTCAAGGGTCAAAACGTAACAATATTTTTGGACAGTTTGAAGGAATTTACATTGTGAATTATGATGAGCTTAAGGAAACCGAAAAAGTGTTGACGGATTTTGTTAACTAAAGATGGGCTCTTACAAATAACGTAGCAGAAGACGTAGCTTAGGCGAGTGTTGCTATCTGACGTAAGTGATTAACAATTCAAAATTATGAAAATTTTTAAAATTTTTTATTATTTTTTACTTAAACGTGAAACATTTTTTTTTTTAATTTCTATTTAAAAAGTTTTCACCAATGCTTTAACTCTTGATGTCTCACAAATACTTGCAAAAGCAAGCCTGGCAATTAGAGCAAGTGATGGAAATTGGATTTTGAAAGAAAATTGAATTGTGTGTGCTGTGCCATGTCTTCTATTTTTTTTTTTTTATTTTTACTAGAGAAATTCAATTCAATTTTTGTCTTGTTTTACTACTCATTGATTTTTAATTTTTCTTTTTCATAAAGAAGAAGAAGAAGCAGCAGTTAATGAAGAAAGAAAATTTTGCTGGTTGAGCTACTTAAAGAAGTTAATTTTTGTTGTGTCTGCAGTTTTTTTTGTTTTTGTTTAATAAAAGAACTGCTGATGAATGAGATTTTTTAAAGAAAAAAATTGAAAATAATTTTTATCATGAAGAGAACGAGTATGCTTTAAGCAAACAAAAGAAAATTTATGTTGAATACTCTACGCATAATAATGAAATTCTTCTAAGAAGTTAAGCTCGGTAAGGCCTCCAACGGATTTGGTTTATTAACCTGAATTAATTTTATTAATTCGTTTAAATTTTTAATCATATTAAAAGCTTTAAAAATAATTTGTTTTAATTTAAATTTAAAATTTAAAAATTTTTTTTCATACAAAATTTATTTCGAAAATTTTTGATTTTCTTTTCAAATTCCATTTCAATAGAAATATTGAAATCGAATTGTGCCTAGTGCCCGGGTAAATAAATCCGATTGTTTGCTTTTTATTTAAACAATAAGGATTAAATTTTTATTGTTTATTTATTTGGTATTAAATTCATTGGATTTATTGTGTATGAGTGTAAGTATTCAATGCTTCAAATTTATGCAGGCATTCAGCTGTGGCGTATGATTGATATGAATTACGAATTAAATATTAATCATACGCTTAAGTATTGTTATGAATGCGATATAAAAAAAAAATAGGAAAATTATAAATTATTTATTTATTAATACGAGGGTAATTCGTAACTGATTTAAATAGACATAGTAAGTATAGCTTTTTACAAAAATGTTTATAAAATCCCCGATTATTGTTTTGATACCATACGTACGTACAGTGAGCGTCAAAAGAGGGCTATCCATTTCGTGTTTTCAAAAGTATGGGACTGGAATTCGACATCTCTGTCAAACTAAGTTGTGAAACCAATTTTTTTCTTTTCAGCTAAAAGTCTGACATAGAGGAAAATGCATCGCTTAACTATCACATACATACATACATAATTGGCCATTACAACCCTTCAGTCAGGATTACAACCTAGCTTCTCACACCACTTATGTTGTGTACGTTAATTTTATACATGAGTGGCGGGACCTACAGTTTAAAGTCGACTCCGAACGACAAATTTTTGAGAAGCTTTTCATGGCAATTTTTACTCTCAGAGTCTTTGCCAGAAATCTGCTGAGAGGAAGTCGCCGAAGAAATATTTTTCGTTTTGATGTCTGACCTGGGATACGAACCCGGGCCTTTCGTCTAATAAGCCAACACACTACCCACTAGACCACGGCGACTACAATTTAACTATCACACACAACGCATAAAAATGATCAAAACCTACTACAAAAATGGTGATTCTGCCACAGCCACATATCGTGGTTTAAGAGGAGATTATGGTTTACATAATCGTCCAACTACGCAAGCAATATAGCAAAATTGTGAAGAAATTTGAAGAGACTGGAGTGGTTACAAATATTGAAAAACCTGTGCATCATCGTTTCCCTCGTTCCACTGAAAATATCTCTATTGTAAGTGAAAGTGTTGCCGAAGACCCAAATGTATCGATTCCTCGTCGCTCTCAGGAATTAGGACTATCTTACGGCACATTATAGCGTATTTTGCATTTAGATCTATACCTACATCCATATAAAGTCCAGCTCATGCAACAACTGAAGCCAGTTGACCATTCACAATACAACGCTTGAACAACAGGCGGAGGACGGCGATTTTTCAAACAATATTTTCTTCAGCGATGAAGCACATTTCACACTCGGTGGGTATGTTAATAAACAAAATTGTCATATTTGGGGTTCTGAGAATCCTCATTTGTATCTATGGGTAATTTAAATATTGAGGAGGCGGATGCTCTTGATGTTCTGGGCATGAGAATTAGTTGTGATGCTCGTTGGAACGATCACATTTTTCGAGTGTCGAAGAAAACATTCAAGTGCCTTGGTTTTTTGAAACGGTGCAGAAAATACTTCACTCCATCCGACCTTCTTACTATTTACAGGACCTTTATCCGATCCCGGATGGAGTACAACTCTCATGTATGGGCCGGTGCTTCAAAGTCTATTTTGAAGCTTCTCGACCGCGTACAGGAGAGGGCGTAGGTGCTTACTAATGACAGTAGGGTATCCAACTCTATTGATTCGTTGGAGCATCGTCACAATGTGGCGTGTTTTATCGGTACTATAATGAGAGGTGTTCTCGAGAGATAAGGGGCTTGGTTCCCGATAATCAGCTATATTTTTACGTAGTACTCGAACTTCTCGCAGAGCACATCCTTTTTTGGTGGATTGCCCAGTGAACCGCACAATGGATTACAGGCAAAATTCATTTTTTGCCCGCAGTGCTCGCTTGTGGAATGATCTTCCTGCGAAGGTTTTTCCCGTCAATTACGATATTGGTGAATTTAAATCAAATATCCACAAACATTACTCCCTCTTTTCACCTTCCTATAATCTATTTAACCTATTTTCCTAAACTGCATGAGTAGGGGCCATCCCCTGAGTGTTTGTTATTATAAAAAAAAAAAGTAATTGAAGAAAATCCATTACATCCAGAAAAAGTCATTGTTTGGTGCGCACTTTGGTCCGAAGATGTGATTGGACCTTACTTCTTCGAAAACGACGATGGAGAACGAGTGTCACCGTCTATTTGGAGCATTATGGTCATATGATAACCGACTTTTTTTTGCCTGTTTGTCTGCTATTGAAGAATACGGCTTGGAGAATATGTGGTTTCAACAAGACGGTGCCACATGCGACACTCCCTTGAGTGTTGAAAGTTGAGTTTTTGGTAATTGCTAGAATTTTATCTTTAACGTACAGTTTCTTTTGACGGTCACTGTACGCTCACTGTCATTAGCAATGACAGAATATGAAGAATGGAAATTTGATATGGCGTTAGATATGTACGGAAGTGAAATTACAGCCTTAATTAAGGTCTAAAATATCAAAGATATTGAAGGCAAACTACTGCCGGAGAATCAAGATAAGTATTAGGCTACGGTTATATCGACTGCCCTGGACAAGATAGGTTGTTAGGTATAAGTTGCTGTTCCCTCAATGGGGTTTTGAGTCAAACACACTTAGACCGCACACAGGGCCCATTGAGATACCACAGTCTTACATTTTCCCTTAGTCCAGGAACAACTCGGAGCTTCCGATGAAGCGACACAGACTGCCAATAACAATTCATCCAGATCTCCCATATAAAAGGGAGTAAGAAAGAAGTACCTCTTTCTCCTACACAGTAGCTGAAGAATAGCGTCATTCTCTTCCATATCTCCACAGCTTCTATAGAAATCATTTGCAAAATGTCATTTGCAAAGGTCGATATGCAAGAACACAGACCGCAGTGCTGAGCCTATTTCTCTGGGGTTTAAGCAGTGCCGCCACGTGCCTTCTATCCAGCCTTGGCCAGATCTTCTACTACACCGTTTTGCTGGTGTCCGAAGCCGCCCAACTACTCGTGTCAAGTTCCTCGATTGCATTTTCAATTACAAGCTTGCAGCTAGTCAAAGGTATCACCAGGAGGGCTCCAATAGACGAGAGTTTCTATGAAAGTTTGTTCAATAGTTCGATGGTTCTTCTACAGTTACCCGGAATGTCCCTATGTCCCGGTACACATGTGATACAAACATCATATCGATTCGCCATCTGAAGGGACGCCTAACCACCTAACTTTACCTTCCTCTTCGACATTGTCCTTCAAGAACAGAGACTACATAAGAAATATTAAATCGAGAAAGCAAAGAGTGCTTCTGGATAGAAATCTGCTGCAGGCGAGAAGAAGACGGTTGCTGCCAGAAGTAGAAGGCCTTGGCTGTCTTGTACTTGTAAATTAGAAACCAAAAAGCATTTGCCAAGCAGTAAAACTCATGTATTTCGCCTAAACTAAGAATATTCCTTGTGCGCATTCTATAGGATGTTTGTCTGTGTGCTAGCCACTCTGGCCAGCGAGTTCGCAACCATTTTTATTTGGAGACCTTGAACACTCTTCCATTCTTTGGATAAATAAAAGACCTTCGAACCTGGCGGTGCGAGTACACCAGTACACTGAATGTCCTCCGGGAATATACTGCTACCGTGGAGCCATTTAATGAAAACACCGCATTCTAGAAGTTAGTGTGTTGGCTTATTAGACGTAAGGGGACGGTTTCAATCAGGTTCCAGGTTAGACATATCCAACTAAAGGAAATATTAAAAAGAATATTTCTTAGGCAACTTCCTTTCAGCTTTCAGATTTCTGGCGAAAATTCTGAGAATAAAAAAAAATTTGCCATGAAAAATTTCTCAAAAAATCTGTCCTTCGGAGTCGACTTTAAACTGTAGGTCCTGTGAGAAGGTAGGTTGTAATTCTGGTTGAAGAGGTGTAAAATTCCTGTAAAGATCGTGCAATTTGTTCCCGTTAGACAGCATTCCAGCATCATATTGATCATTAATGGATCTGTTTTTCAAGTCGGCAGGGTCTAGACAGACTATACTGTATAGTCTGATGCCAAGCTCAATATCTTTTGCCAATTCAATTACCCAGTAAAAGTTTAGAGGCATTCTAAACACACATTGAGCTCAAAAGTGAAAATATTTCTTCGGTGACTTTCTCTTAACAGATTTCTGGCAAAAACTCTGAGTGTCGAGTAAAATTGCCAATGAAAACTTTCTCAAAAATCTGTCATTCAAAGTCGACTTTAAAACTGTGGGTCCCACACATACAACATAAGTGCTGTGAGAAACTAGGTCAACAATCCTGACTAAATGGTTGTAATGACCAATTATTTACTCCTATCAGTCTTATCCCTTAGTCTTGTTAAATTTACACAAATTACTGGGAACAGAAGGGTATAACTCGATTTATAAAGTCGCAATAGGCCTTCATCTTAAAAAAAAAAAAATATGTTTTATGAATGCCGTAATAATTTTCATAATTAAGAGCAGCAAAGCTGAAAATTGTTCCTACTTCCACCGAGCCTTCAGGCATATGATTTACAATTAAATATGCATTCATACGTCAAGTATGAGCTCTTGAACAAAAAAACAAAAAACGAAATGCTGTGCAAATAAATCGTTTTAATTAAAATGCAAATAATGAATGCATATTAAAGCATATTTAAGGCATATTATTGCATATTAATGACGCCATTAAGTGTTTTATTGTTTTCACATTCAAACAATACAGCACAGCACTTAAATGAAAACCACTTACCTTTGACCCTGTCAATAAACATACACTCAAGCGCTTGGTGTCTCTCTTTCTTTGTCTGTCTCTCTCTCTCTCTCTTTGTTTTGTAATATAACGGTAATTTTAATTGAAAGTGTCATATGCAAGCTTAAAACCGTGCCTCTCAAGTTTAAGAGCCTTGTAAACCGCAAAGGAAAAAAAATTTTGTTAAATTGTTTTAAGGCCAATAACTTACAACCGCATAACCCCCAAAATCTTACTTGATTAATTGCATTGAAACATAAACACATAACACTGAAGAAATACGAAATGAGTAGAGCATTAAACTTGAAACGTTTAGTGGATTTAAGAGATAGCATTAGTGCCAGTCTACCGAAGAGAAAGACAAGAAAGGAAAGAAAGAAATTCGAGTGTATTTTGTACTCTCGGTAAGTCTTAAGTTCAATTAACTCTGCTAACAAGGATAATAGCAAGGATAATAGAAATGAAAGTTTAAATGCAATTGCGTGTAAGTAATTGTAGGACAAAGCCAAAGACCAAATACAAAGAACAGGATTGGGAATATGAAATTTAGTTTATTTCGTGAAATTTTTTTTGGCTATGATATCCAAACCAATCAAAACTAGAAAATATTCTTTCTTTTTGACATCGAAATTTGATACATTGAAGTGCATCGAAACAGAAGCTAAAAGTACAACAAACTTGTTTGCATGTAAGTTTTTGCAATGTATTGGCCAATAAATGCTTTCGTTTTCCAATTTCATATTTTTTTTCAGGATTTTTTTGCTTTCACACACAATTTTTTATGATTTATTAAGCTTAAAAGCAACCAAAATAACAACAAAAAAAAAACAAAAAAAAATTTTTTCATTTACATTGACTTCTACTCGAGGGACTTGGGTTACATGGGTTTTTCATATCCATTAAAGCCATTAAAAGGTTTTCATTAAATGCCATGCAATTTACAATTTTTTTTTCTCAAACTCTGCAAAGCAATACAAAGTACTTCAAAACTAAACTTTAAAAAACATATCACAGAAGATTTTAATGTTAAACGTAATGGTAGGAAAGGGCAGCTACTTATAAGCGAAAAAGTTGGAGGAAATTGCTGCCTTTTCAATAGAAAAACATTTCTACCGAAGTTATGAACCCCTGGCCTTCTAAAACATCTACAGAAGTTACGGACTCTTGGTCTTCTAGATCATCTAAACAGGTTTTTATCCCTAAGTGAGGATACTTCTATGCACAAACAGTTTCTCCTCAAGATTCTTCTTAGAACAATGACTTTAAAAGCGCAATATGACGAGAAGACTACCCTCAAAGCAAATGTGTTAGAGGATATAAAAACTTTCTTGGAACATGAAGAGATTTGAGTTAAGAAATCAGACTATCCGGAAGTAGCATGAGGATTGTAATTGGCCAACTAACTCGGCCTTACATACATGAAAAATTGATTTCTCCATTCTAAATAAGATGCTGTCGGACGGCCTGTAAACTAACTCCTTGGGATGACTATAAAACACCATTCTGATGGAATCACTTATGGCTGATATTCGTATATACATACATACATACAAACACAATTAGTTATTACAACCGTTTAGTCAGGATTAGGACATAGCTTCTCACCCCACATATGCTGTAAGTGTGGTTTAAAGTCAACGTCGAAAGACAGATTTTTTGAGAAACTTTTCATGGCAATTTTATTTTACTCTCAGAAATTTTGCCAGAAATCTGTTGAGAGAAAGTCACCAAAGAAATATTTTTTTTCACTCTTGAGCTCAATGCGTTAGAGGCATTCTAAACTTTTCCTGGGTGATAGAATTGGCAAAAGATGTTGAGCTTTGCATTAGAATATACGGTAGTGGCCTGAGGATGGTAAACGTCCATTTAACTATAGATTGCAGATATGAAAAAGAGATCCGTTTTTGTTCAATATGACGCTGGGATGTTGTTTAATGGGGTTAAATTGTACGATCTCGGCAGCCATTTTACATCACCACCGTTAGACGATCATAAAATGCCATTCTAATGGAACCACATGTTGCTGGTGTTCACATATACATACATACATACCAGAGATCAGCAAAGGAATTTTTTTGCCGCTTCTCATAAGTACTCATGCAATTTTGAGTACGAGTGAATCAACAGAATTGAAACTCAACTACTCTAATTCATTTGTACTCACTGCTACATTGATTTATAACCCACGTTACAATGAGTATGAGTACGATGTTGACATCATACTCTCAACATTCGAAATATGTTTGATTCATACGCCTACTCATTCTGATTCATAAATTTAGAAAAGTACTTATAAACAATTTAAGTGATTCGAATCATTCATTAAAATTTACAGCCTTTGTTTGAATCGTTTTTCCGCTACTCATATGTACTCATGCAATATTAAGTATGAGTGAATCATCAGAATTGAAATTCAACTACTCTGATTCATTCCTAATCGCTACGACATTGATTTATAAGTATAAGTAGCAATGAGTATGAGTACAACGTTGACATCATACTCACAACATTCGAAATATGTTTGATTCATACGCCTACTCTTTCTGATTCATTTAGAAAAGTACTTATAATACTTATAAGTAATTCGATTGATTCGAATCATTCATCAAAATTTACAACCTTTGTTGTTGTTGCATATACAAACAAAGAAGAAAGGAAAGACAGAAAGACAACAAGCAAAGCATACATACAATCTTCTTGTGAGTATTGTGGTGTTCGTATGCGAATCATACTTATTTTGTGATTCGTGTAAATGTTAAGTAGAGACGAGTTGAAGTCAATAACATCATGGGTATTGTTATGAGTAGCATATTAAAATAAGTATGAATGCGTATATATTCTAGGCAGCATGGTATGGTCGAAGTACTCTTAAATCTCTAATCTAAATACCTTTTTTTTTTAATAAGATCAACACATAGGGGATAGAAGTCGCCGTGGTCTAGTGGGTAGTGTGTTGGCTTATTAGACAAAAGGCCCGGGTTCGAATCCCAGGTCAGACATCAAAACGAAAAATATTTCTTCGGCGACTTCCTCTCAGCAGATTTCTGGCAAAGACTCTGAGAGTAAAAATTTCCATGAAAAGCTTCTCAAAAATCTGTCGTTCGGAATCGACTTTAAACACTGAGTATCAGAAATTATAAGTATGACTCGAATCTACTTATCATTTTGAATACTTGTTGCTGATCCTGTTGCATACATAATTGGTCATTACAATTCTTCAGCAACAACTTTTACAAACTAGCTTCTTACAGCACTTATATTGTGTGTTTGCTAATTTTAGATATGAGTAGCGGGGGACCTACAGTTTAAAATCGATTCCGAACGAAAGATTTTTAAGAAACTTTCTCGAGGTTTTTGCCAGAAATTGCTGAGAGGAAGTCGTCGAAGAAATGTTTTTTCGTTTTCGGTTTTGTTGGAGATATCTGAACCGGTTTTTGAACCGAGGCCTCACTTCTATTAAGCCAACACACTATCTACTGGACTGCGCCTACTAGCCACTGCAGACTTGTTACAGACAATTGCTAAAATAAAGATCTCTGCATGCCCAATATGATGCAATGATGCTGGTTGAGGGCTTCAAACCACAAGTTATCCGTTTACGTCTATTATGCCATTAAATAAGTGTTTTAGTACAGATTTTAGGACAATTTCTTGTACTAACTAGTTCTAGATTTTAATTTTAATTTCTTTTTTTAAATTATTTCTTAACTTACCTGGGTATTTTATCATATGAATCCCATGATGTTAAACAATTGTATGACGAGTAACGACTACCACTCGCCATATTACATAATAAATTATCCATTTGATGGATTTTTTCTTAATTATTAATAACGTTGTAATATTGCCACTTTAAAAAATAAAAATAAAAAAACAATTTTGCTTTTAAAAACCTTTACTAATCTCATATGGAATTATTTCTCTATTTTTTCTTCTTATTTTATTTTTTTATTTTTAATAATTTTCTTTGATGGCAATGATAATGTAAAGCATCTTAGTTTTATTATTGATAACCATGGTAATATTGCATTTTTATTGCTTATAAGACTCTTTCTTTTTTTGAAATGGAAATTAAAAAAGGAAAATGGAAAGAAAAGTATTTAAGTAGATGAAAAAAATTTTTTTCTTTTTTGCTTTTCATAGATGAAAATTATTATGTGTGCTTGAAGGTAAATTTGAATTTGAAAATCCAAGACACATTTTAGCAGCGCCACATTTGTAGCAAAAATTTCCTCTTAACAGTACAAAATGTGCTTTTAACAGAGCGCTGTTAGCTATTTAACACTATCAATCTGAACAATTTCACTTGTTTAGGAGCTAATTTTGGGAAATACTCTAGGTCTAAAAAAGGTTCTACGGCCTCTTAATATAATCAGCAACATAGGCACCCATATAAAGTCATATGGTATGGAGAAAATTGTCTTGGAAACTACCAATTTTTTGCTTGAAAATGCCTTAAAAGATTAGTGGCCATTTTGAAACAGGTCCAAAATGCCCTCTTTCAAACTGTGGTAATGGGATAGCTGGAATAATTTTGAAAGTTAAGATTTTGAATTTTAAAAATATATGAAAATTCTCTAGATTAGTAATCATTTTGCAACATAAAGGGTCCGCCAAATTTCTTTTTTTTTCTTTGAAAATGCTTTAAAATAAAACTACAAAATATTTTCTCAAATTTCTTTTTTATTTGAAAATACAATCCTTCCAGTAAATAAAGGAAAATAATTTCATTCAAACGATCGGTCCAATTTTTAAGCAAGATATCGATTGTGGGCAGCTATCTTTCGCCAATGGCTTCTTTAATATTGTTCTTTAAAGCTTCAATTATCTCTAGCTTGTCGGCTTAACATTTATCTCTGACCGCACCCCTCAAATAATAGTCCAATCGCAACTCCAAGGTGGCCTAATGACATCAGCTTTGCGGCTGATAATGCGATCTTCAAAAACAGGACACAAAACATCGAGTATAGCTTCGGCTGTGAGGCATGTAGCGCCGTTCTGTTGAAACCAAATGTTGCCAATATCCTACTCTTCAATTTTTGTGAACAAAAATTCGTTCAACATGACCCGATAACGATCACCATTGACTGTAACGGCCACTTCTTGCTCATTTTCGAAGAAAAATTACCCAATTATGACTCTGGACCAAAATCCGCACCAAACAGTGACTTGTTTTGGGTGTGTCGGCTTTTCAATCTATGTGTGCGGGTTTTCTGTGTCCCAAATGCGGTAATTTTGCTTGTTTACATACCCGCAAAAATCAAAATGAGCTTCATCTGAAAAGATGATTTTTTTTTTTTCCAAAATCAACATCTGTTGCAAGTCGATCACAGGCCCACTTAGCGAAGCGATCGTTCAGTGGAAGAATAAAACTAATTATCTGTTAAATCAGACATGATTCATTCATTCATACCATTCACGAAATAAGCACTAGTTGAAAAAAAGACGTTAGATGGCGGACCTGATAGTACCATAATCCCTCTAATCCAGAAGTCTAATGGATAATGTGTTATTGATCCGTACTCTCAGGTAAGGTATATCGATCAAATCAAAATATGAAGAAATATCTCTGCAGCGACTACCCCCTTCTAATTTGCTTATGATCTAAGCAACCTACTTGCACTAATTGCCACACAGGTTTTTCAATGAGTTACTTACTCATATGGAGAGTTTGTTGGGATTGTTCACACTAATCATCTAATATGTTGCCGTTATTACTAGGGCTTAATAATCCCAAAGTAAGGCTGGTAACTGCTTTCCTTATGGAATATAGGGTTCTTATGTCGCTGGAGAGGATTCTAATATAGATATCAGATTTATTTCTGCAGTATTATGAAGATGATAAAGTCACCGTAGTCTGATAGGTAGTGTGTTGGCTTATTAGACTTGGGTTTAAAACCTTAGTCTTACTCTCAGCAGATTTCTAGCAAAAACTCTGAGAGTAAAATGAATTGCTATGAAAAATTTCTCTGTTGTTCGTAGTCGACTTAATTTTGTAGGTCATAGCCACTATTGGGACTCTCTGCAGCCTGAAATTATACTGAAATGATGAAAAATTTCTTAAAAATCAATCACTCGGGGTCTATATTAAACAGAAGATCTCGCCACTTATAAATAAAATTAACCCACACAACATAAATGGTGTGAAGATCGGGTTGTAATCCTGACTAAAGGGTTCTAATAAAGTAAAGGCATAAAACTAATTATCTGTTAAATCAGACATGAGCTATGTGTTCCTATTCACGAAATAAGCACTAGTTGAAAAAAAGACGTTAGATGGCGGACCTGATAGTACCATAATCCCTCTAATCCAGAAGTCTAATGGATAATGTGTTATTGATCCGTACTCTCAGGTAAGGTATATCGATCAAATCAAAATATGAAGAAATATCTCTGCAGCGACTACCCCCTTCTAATTTGCTTATGATCTAAGCAACCTACTTGCACTAATTGCCACACAGGTTTTTCAATGAGGTACTTACTCATATGGAGAGTTTGTTGGGATTGTTCACCCTAATCCTCTAATATGTTGCCGTTATTACTGGGACTTAATAATCCCAAAGTAAGGCTGGTAACTGCTTTCCTTATGGAATATAGGGTTCTTATGTCGCTGGAGAGGATCTAATATAGATATCAGATTTATTTCTGCAGTATATGTGAAGATGATAAAGTCACCGTAGTCTGGTAGGTAGTGTGTTGGCTTATTAGACTTGGGTTTCTAGCAAAAACTCTGAGAGTAAAATAGAATTGCTATGAAAAATTTCTCTGTTGTTCGTAGTCGACTTAATTTTGTAGGTCATGCCACTATTGGGAAAATTAACCCACACAATATAAGTGGTAGTGTAAGAACCTAGGTTGTAATCCTGACTAAAGGGTTGGAATAAACAATTATGTGCAGTAGGCGCCTTTCTCTCTGCAGCCTGAAATTATACTGAAATGATGAAAAATTTCTTAAAAATCAATCACTCGGGGTCTATATTAAACAGAAGATCTCGCCACTTATAAATAAAATTAACCCACACAACATAAATGGTGTGAAGATCGGGTTGTAATCCTGACTAAAAGGGTTCTAATAAAGTAAAGGCATAAATCTAATTATCTGTCAAACCAGACATGAACTAAGTCTTACCATTCACGAATAAGCACTACTTGAAAAAAAAAACGTTAGATGGCGGACCCGGTATAAGAAATCGTATACTATACAGACTGTATGGAAATGGTAGTCCAGCAAGCATCCTTTACTCTTTTGTTAACAATAACGATCATAGTAAGAATTATATTTTATCCCAATAAAGTAGGAGCCCGCTGTTTCAGCATTACGCGGTAGTATTGGTATTCCCATAAATAGATCACTGTATTGCTACTTGTTGTATTTGTGGTCTTACTGTGTACACTAATTGCAAAGTAGAAGACTAATCTACTATTGCCACTGTTAAACAGTTAAGAGTGATTTGTTAATAGCAAAAATTTATCCTTCTAAAGACAGGAAGTGGCGCTGCTAAAAGTATGGGTTTGCGTCTTTGGTTTTTAAATTCGAATTTATCATCACACACATAAAATTATTTATTAAAGAATTTAAATTTTAATTTTGAATTTTTTTTATATAAATTTTAAATAAAATTTTTTTTATAATTTTTTATAATTTTTTTTAATTTTTTTCATTAAATTAATAAAAATAAAAGCATTTAAAGAAATTTAAACAAAAATCTATATTAAAAATTAAAATTCAAATTCTTTAATAAATAATTTTATTTTTTTAAATTTTTTATTTTTTTTTTTAATTAAGGAATTTGAATTTTAATTTTGAATTTTTTTATTTAAATTTTATTTAAATTTTTTTTTAAATTTTTTTTATAATTTTTTTTTTTAATTTTTCATTAAATAAATAAAAATAAAAACATTAAAAAAATTTAAATAAAAATCTATATTCAAAATTAAAATTCAAATTCTTTAATAAATAATTTTACTTTTTTTAAAATTTTTTATTTTATTTTTAATTTTTTTTTCATTTTTTTTCCTTCCTTAATTAGTTTTTTTCTCTAGAATTTATCGTCTCGATTTATTACTGTTAATGTTTTATTTCCCATTTAAATGATTACAATTTGATTGCCGTATTAATTTTTTTTTGGCAATAATTTGTTGTAGTTTTACTGGCTGGCCTTGGCCAGATAACATATTTAATTCGGCAATTTATATGTTTAAGCCAACACATTCATTAATATTTCTTTTATTTTTATTTTCAGTACACATGTTTACACATTCACACATACACAAACACACTCAAACACGTCCAAATAAAAATAAACATGTTGCCATTAATCTCTTACTATTGCCTGCCATAAGGATTCTTTTTAAATGCCTCGTATGCCAACAAACAAAAACTAACATTAAGACGTTTAAAGTTTACGAGTTTCTTTCGTAAATAATTTACGAGCTTAAAGAGAAAATAACAACACCTCCGAGAGAAATACTGGTAATTACTACTACACTCTCCTAAACACACAAAAAAATTTACACGCAATGCTTTACACAACACGTTTACTTAGAAAAAATAAACAGAAGTACAACAGCTTTCACACACATACACCCATAAAAAAATAACAAAAAATAATGCCACAGTATGGACATGTAAACAACTTATTCCCACATACTCAGTCTCTCTCTCTCCTCCTTTGACTTATATGAATGCAAAAACAGGTTTTTTTACAAGGGAAACCATGTTTTTTTTAGATTGTGTTGTTGTTTTTACAAAATAGTTAAACAGCGTATAACATGTGGATAATCAAACTTTATTTGCTTTCAATTTCTCTTTCATTCTTTGTTGTGTGTGTGTGGGTGTGTGTATATTTGTGTATTTATTCAAGTATAAGTTCTTGTTTATTATTATTTTAATCGTAATTTACTGTGTGTGTATGTGTGCATACTGTTAACTATTTAAAGATCGTGCTTCTGTTTCGTTTATGGTCGACACTGTAGCAGGTTGTTGAATTCTTAATAGAAATGACTTGAAAGTGTCATATCTCTGGTAATATATATCGTATCTGTGTCCTTTATACCTTATTTGAAAGGTGAAATTTTCAGCTTCAATGTTGTAGAGTCTTCATGTTCAGTGGAAAGTTATCTGCACTTAAAAATTGATTGAAAATTTGAAACAGTTCCCTCATTGTTTAGTTTTCTAGCGCACTATCGAAAAGCTAGGAAAACTTTGCCGTAGATTAGTAGGTAGTATGCTGGCTTATTAAACGTAAGGCCACGATTTAAGCTCCAGCTTGTCAGCGGAGTTCTAGCAAAAACACTGAAGATAAATAAAACAATCCCTCACCCACTCATGTATAAAATTAATACGCACAACATAAGTGGTGTAAAGAGCTAGGTTGTAATCGTGACTGTAGGATTAAGAGGACGAACTATGTATGTATATCACATACATACATACTAGGGATTAATTTTTAAAAATTAAGGGATTCAGAATTTTGTAATCTAACGTGTAATCTAATAGGTTTGAACATTTGAACATTTGTTGATAAAATGGTTCCAAGATAGCCTGATGTAAATAAGTCTATTTCTTTGGAAAGTTGAGTATCTTATTCAGTAATCCAATTATTTGATTACATGGGATTTTTGCATTCTTCGGTGGCATAAAATAACTTTTTAGCAATGGAAGTAGGGTTTTCCTCATTTGAGATTCCATTATCGAAGTCGAGTGATAAAGAATATTTTTTTAGGATTTTTTGCAGGAACAAAATACATATGAATTTCCGCTCCCAAAAATCCCGGGATTTCGGGATTCGGGATTTCCCGATTGGCATCCCTAATACACACATACAGAAGCTGAAGGTACATCGGAATGAACAATGTAAGAAACTTGCAGAGTTTGTCTATTTAAGGAATTATCAACTGGATAAGATATTATCGAGTAAGCGACATTAAGTTAAAGTTGCTGCCTTCCTTCCTTTCTTCTTCGTATCACTCTTAGAATTGATTGTCAGGCAGCCACGTTACCATAATTGTCAGCCATCATACAGCGATTAAACTCCTCTCGAACGTCATCTCGACATCCATCCTCGTCCATTAATGCTGGCGATGTGTTAGAGAAATTCGAAATAAATTAAGGGTAATCCTTATGAAGGTTCAAGGTTCAATATGAAGACTTTGGATATTACATTGATGCTGAACATACTAAGGCTATATCAGTTGCAATTGATAGGATCTGCTCGATTAATATGGCTCTGATATGAATAAGCAGCTTCTTCATATTCCTTCTATTCAATGCACTGTTGTGGTTATCATAGCCCACTCTCCTATGGATTTGCCTTGCTTGATTAATTACTTCGGCATTTGCTATGGATCTGTGTCCTACCTCTTGCCATAAAAGGGTAGAGGGTCTAGAATTTTTACTTTTAGGCATGCGTAACGATACAGTAAGACCCCGGTTAACGTAGCGCTAAACGTATCTTTATTTTAGACAGGGTAACAAAAGAGCGTTGAAAAAGATCCATAGTATACACCGTCGCTATATAGTGCACCACAAGTATCAATACAATGCGCGATTTAGGGGAATTCCAATACTACCGCGTAATACTGAAACAGCGTTAAGCGGGGTCTTACTGTATTTATTTTCATGTAGTGGTGGTTTACAGTAGGGAATGTATGATCTTTGCGTTGGGTATCGGATTTATGGCAATATAATGAAACTAATTTCTGGCATAAGAAGGACCTTACACCTAATCTAACAGGAGCTAAGCAATAACACAAGCTTAAATACAGTTAATGCAATGGGATTGAAGATTTCTTCATACTCCTACACATACATACATAAGTAGCTCCTCACAGCGTATATATATGTAGTGGGTGTTAATTTTATATATGATTGGGAGGGACCTACAGTTTAAAGTTGACTCCGAACAATAGATTTTTGAGAAACTTTTCCTTGCACATAATTTTATTTACTTTCAGAAATTTTTTTCCAGAAATCTGCTGAGAGGAAGTCGGCGAAGAAATATTTTTTCGATTAGTTGGAGTTGTCTGACCTGGAGTTTAAATGAATTGATATACTACGTATTAGAGTACGTTGACTACGGTCATGCTATTCTCTGGCATAGGAGTGTCCCTATATATAATCTAACATGAAGTAAGCAATACGCTAAATGTAAATAGAGTGAAGTTAGGGTTAGAAGATCTCTTAGTACACCTGTTCAGACTGTCATGCCCTAGCTAATCTAGTTTGCATTTATATGTTTTACTAATTTGCGACTTTACCTGCTATTTGGATTTTTTATTTTATTTAATTAGAATTCTTTTGCTTCTTACTCTTTCCCCCTCTTGCTACTTTTCTCTCACTGTTAATTTTGGACTTTTTTCTCTCCCTCTCCCTAAAAGCCATTAATTTTTATAAACAAAATGCGGGTATTTTTATAGTTTTTCAACGAGTTTTTTTTGTTTTTTTTGGTTAGTGGAGAAAAGTTTTCTTTTTTATTATTTTTGTAGATTTTTATCGCACTGGCATTTATACACACACACACACACATACACTTATACGCCATCAAATATGCAAAGAAAAAAATATTTCCCCATACAATTGATGAAAATAATAATTCGTTAATGTGATTACCAGGTTTCATGGAAAATTATGAAAATTTTTTTTTTTGAATTTATTTTCATTTAATTTATTCATTCATATATTTTGCTAATTGAATTTTAAATTATTGACAACATTTTGTCTATTAAAAGGGATTCTATTAGGCGGACCAATGCAATCCCTTGTGTACGTTAAAATCCATATCAATACGACATCAAAAAGGCTGTCTAAAGCCTGTTTGGGATCCTAAAGCCAAGTAGAATTAATTAAAATTTTTAATTCTTTGTTGATCATAAAATAAACAAACACTCCAGCTAATTTGTTTTGATTACAAAAGGCTCCGTATTGGAAAGAATACGTTTTTAAAAATATTTTTCCAAAAATATGACACGACCTCTGCTATGCTTTACTTTATTTAATTAATTCTATGGATTCATGACTATTCCCTTTTTTTTAGCATAAAAAATGTACATTTTTCTGATTATTATTTTTGTTGTTGTTGTTATTGTTGCCACTTTGTAATCATGGTTCAATACTCTTGAGTGCAATAAATGAAAAGGGGAAACGAAGTGAAACACAAAAAAAAACCACCATTTAGCATTGAGGGAATATGAAATAGTGGCGAGACAAAAAATAATTGATTTTTATCAAATCCATTAAAAGAAATTAGTTGAACAGTGTCGATGTATGCAACCACCACAACAAAGCACTTTCTGTTTGATATACTTTAAGTGTTTTGAAAGCAAAAAATATACGATAATTCAATAAAATGTTAAGAAAAAATTACAAAATTTGTTTAAAATGGCTTTTGATTTAATAACATGTTGCGGCAGTGAAAATACACCCGGGTAACTATATAGTCTATCACAATGGGCCCTGTATGCGGCCTAAGTATGTCCGCTCATCGGGTGGACAGTCACTTCTACCTACCTACAGTGTCGGACAATACTAACTGAACAAATCTTAATTTCGACGTTAAACCATACGAAAAAATATTTTCAAAATATTTACCATAATAAAATTGTTAAACATAGCAGGTGATAAAACCATTATTTTTTTTTAAAAATCCCACTCTTAATGTCTATAAATAAAATAAACAACTTGTAAACTCTACCCAGGTCAGACATCAAAACGAAAAAATATTTCTTCGGCGACTTACTCTCAGCAGATTTCTGGCAAAGACTCTGAGAGTAAAAATTGCCATGAAAAACTTCTCAAAAATCTGTCGTTCGGAGTCGACTTTAAACTGTAGGTCCCCCGCCACTTATGTATAAAATTAACGCACACAACATAAGTGGTGTGAGAAGCTAGGTCGTAATCCTGACTGAAGGGTTGTAATGGCCAATTATGTATGTTATGTATGTAAACTCTACTCACAACGCGACAAAACAAACTGAACAAAGCTGGTCAGTAGCTACAAGCAGTTCATTCTGGAGGACGGCCAAAATGCACTACTTCAAGAGAGGATGCTCGTATAGTTCGAGAATTTAAAAAAGATCCATTCCAGTCCGTTCCCGGTGTTTTCAAGTCATTAGGTTTAAATATTAGCACGCGTACCATTCAAAGAAGAGCTGTGGCAGCAGGATTGAAATCGTATAGATCAGTAAAAAAACCATTTATTTCAAAAAAAATTAGAAAAGCTCGAGTTAAATTTGCACAAAAACATATAAACTGGACTAGAGATCAGTGGAATAAGGTTTTGTTTTCCCGCAATTCCAAATTTAATATCGTAAGCTCAGATGGAATGAAAAGAGTCCGTCGCCCACCTAACCAATGCTTACATCCTCGATACTGCCGAGGTACTGTTAAGTATGGAGGTGGCCACGTAATGCTGTTGGGCTGCTTTTCAGGGCAACGCTGAGGACCCTTACATAAAATCGAAGGCATTATGGACAAGCATATGTACAGAGGAATTTTGCTGATGTTACCGCTACGCTGAAGACAAAATGCCATGCTCCTGGATATTTCAACACGACAACGACCCAAAATACACCTCAAAAGTTGTAAAAAATTGGTTGGAGCAACAAAAGGTCGTTGTCTTGGAGTGGCCTGCACAGTCCCCTGATCTTAACCCCATAGAAAATCTATGGGAAATAGTAAATCAAAAAATTAATCGGGGTGAGGTTGGAGGTTACTGCCATCAAAGATCTATGGTTAAATGTTCCAATGGAAATTATCGATAATCTTGTCCATTCAATGCGAACAAGGTGTTAAGAGGTTATCAAGAACAAAAGTTTTGCCACTAAGTACTGAAGTCGAAATGTTGTTCAGTTTGTTTTGACGCTTGAATATATAATCATCAATAATATTTTATTTTGTTATAAATTAAAAAAAAAAAAGAATTTTTAAAATACATTTATGTTTTTGTTACAAGAGTTATTTAAGCCTTTTATTTTTATCTTTTTGTTGTATTTAATCGAGTGAAATTTCGTTAAAAATTTAATATATTATGTATTAGTATTTTGTTCAGTTAGTTTTGTCCGACACTGTTCGACACTACCTTCTAACTACATAGTCCATGTTGTTCAGTTAGTCGAGTAAAACTCAAAAATATTTTCTTTTTATATTTCTCGAACCCTCCAAACTTGTTTTATTTGACAAAAACTGTTTTTTTTTTTTTTGACTTTACGCATAAATTTCTGGATTATTCAAACTTTTCCTACCCGATTTATAAAATTTAAATCTTGTTTTGAAGGGAAGAGATGGACCTTTATAACGGTATACTTATATCTATTATTTGACATAATATGTTATGAGATTTGATGAGGTAAACTTGGAAAATTTGAATTTCTTTCATATTTTTTCAGAGTTTGTTATTCCTAATAGCAAACTTTAATAAAAACATATAGAATAAGTGATAATATTCTTAAAGTCTGTTTCCTTATGAAGATATTGAATCATCATTTGATCAAATCGTACAAAAATTGCCGTAGTTATTATTTAAAATGTCTAACAGTCGACGTATATTTTTTATATATGTCATCTCATCAAATGAACTTTTAGTTTAAAAATTTTCAGAATTTTTGATAAATCTGGATTGTTTATCAGAAAATGTGTTAAGAAACTTCATCACGGGCTTCTTCCATTTTATGGTCAGTTTAATCGACCCACTGCAGCAGCTATTCGGGCTATTGAGACTAAATTTCGCACCAAATTTGCATTGTTGGACATTGAACAACCAATACGCTTACCTAGAACGCGAACTGAAGAAAATATTGCAACTGTATCGGCCAGTGTTAATGATGACCATCAATTATCGATTCGTCGACGTTCGCAGCAAGTGGATCTCTGTTACTCAACAACGTGGAAAATTTTCGCATGACCTACCGCAATGCAGAATTTTTGATGAATGGGCTCTTGGAAAGTTTGCCGAAGATCCACTTCTTTATCGAAAAATTGTGTTCAGTGATGACGCTCATTTTTGGCCCAATGAATACGTAAATAAGCAGAATTGTCGATTTTGGAGTGAAGATCAGCCAGAAGCATTGCAAAAACTACCAATGCATTATTGAGCCGTACTTCTTGAAAGATGTTGCGAATCGTAACGTAACTGTGAATGGTGAACGCTATCGTGCCCAAAATGCAGGAGCTTGACTTGCATGACATGTGCTTTCAACAAGACGGTGCCACATGCCACACAGCATGCGTAACAATGGACTTATTGAGAGATTTCGGTGAACATTTCACGTTTAGGACCGATCAATAGGCCGCCTAGATCGTGCGATTTAACGCCTTTAGACTATTTTTTGTGGGGCTATGTTAAATCTCAGGTCAGACATCAAAACGAAAAATATTTCTTCGGCGACTTCCTCTCTCTCAGCAGATTTCTGGCAAAGACTCTGAGAGTATAAATTGCCATGAAAAGCTTCTCAAAAATCTGTCGTTCGGAGTCGACTTTAAACTGTAGGTCCCGCCACTCATGTATAAAATTAACGCACACAACATAAGTGGTGTGAGAAGCTAGGTCGTAACCCCTGACTGAAGGGTGGTAAAGGCCAATTATGTATGTATGTTAAAGCTTATATCTATACAGACAAGCCCGATTCAATTGACGCATTGGTAGGACAACATTGAAGTATTTATCCGTGAGATACCGGCGAAATGTTAGAAAGAGTATGCCAAAATTGGACTTAGCGGATGGACCATTTGAGGTGCAGTTGCGGTCAATATTTGCATAAAATCTTATCTTCAAACATTAAATTATATGGACCGTATTCGTACTATCGATTCAAATAAAAAAATAAAATTGGAATGGACCATTTGATGGACCATTTGATGGACCATTTGAGGCGCAGTCGCCTGAAATAATCTTCAAACATTAAATTATATTGACCGTACTATCGATTCAAATAAAGATTCCATGCCTTTTTCTGAATTTTATGTCTTTTTTTCCTATAGCTCTTAAAAAATCACCCTTTATATGGAAAAAAGGCTTTAATTTTAATTAATATTTTATTAATTTTTTATTTTCTGGAAAGTAAAGTAGAGTGAAGTATACTTGGGGTACAATATGTCTGCTTTATTGTGGTAAAATTAAAATTTCTATTGAAAGCTATTCGATGGCAAAAATTTTTTGGAATATTTTTTATATGAAATTTCGTTTGAAAATATAAATTTCTTAGCCTCTTCAATAGTTTTCGTTAACACAACACAATTTCATATTATTTGTCCCTTGGATAAGTGCTACTTCATACAAATTGCTTGAGAAAAAATTATTTTTTTTTTAAATAAAACATTTGAAACGAGGTTATCAAGTTTTTAATGAAGTTAACATGGCACTGCTAAGAGAGAAAATGAATCCTTTTTTGTTTGCGGCAGACAAAAACACTCAGTCAGTTAGTTTTCAAAACTTGAATGACCCTTTTAGTGTGCTGAGCTGGGTATTCAGTTAATGGAAATTATTCATGCATTGAATAAATTAAATACGAGAATAAACTTGAAAAGTTTTTAAAATTTTTTAAGTTTTAAAGATTTCATTGGGGATTTCTATTAAAAAAAAGAAGAAGAAAAAAATTTAAAAAGTTTTTATTGTTTTTGTTGTTGTTTTGTTTTTTATTTAATAAATAATTCATTTAATATTTTGAAGTTAAAAATGTTTCTTTAGATTAATTAAAATGTACGCACAAAAACAAAAAAAAATGTAATTTTAACCCGCCACCGCCGCCGAAAAAAAAGGTCATTGTTAGTACTCGAACAAAAGGTACAGCACCAGGCCCAACAGACTACAGATGTTAGGAAAACCTTTTCATTGTAATTTCAAGAGCTTTTCTGTCGAAAAAAACCAAAAAAAAAGAAAAAAACAGAAGGAAAACCATTTGAAATTATAATAAAAATAACAAGTGATGACGTGTAATCAGGATTTACCGTTAAAAGGATATTAATACCAACTGTTAGGCTCTTATAATTACTGTAGTGTGCTCTTGTTCTTCTAGTTGCTGTTGTTATTGTCGTTACTGTTAACAATACAAACACAATTTCAAGTCTGAAAGCCTTACTGTGTTAAACAATGAAAAAAGTTTCTCCTTGGCTTTTAGCGGTTTAAGCCTACAAAGAGCAGCTGAGAGAAGGGCAAGGATTTTCGATTTTTGTAGGCAAATTTAATAAAGTTATGGCGTAAATAATCTTTTAAACAAATTTTATTTTCTCTTTTTTTACTTTCTTTAAATAAAACCAAGAAGCAAAAAAAAACCAAAAAACAAAAAATGGAACGAAAAGCTGACCTCAAATCTTCAACTCAAGGAATACCACAAAAGGGCCGCTGTGTGTTGAAATCCTAGTTGAATTTCTCTTTTTTTTTATTGCGCTTTTATTGTGTTACCTTAGCAAAATAAAATAAAATTTATTAAGAAAATGAAAATTAAATTGTTTTTTTTAACCCAAAAAAAAAAAACAAAAAAATTCCATTTACTTTAGAAAATTTAATTTGTTCTCCTTTCCATTTTAAAGGTTTTCTCTTCAAATTAAATTTTTGATGCTTTTGGCTGTTTATCTTATAAGAAAAATTTTTTTAGGAAATTAATATTTTTTCTAAGCGTTCACATTTTCATTAAAATTCCATTAAAAAATTTTTTTATTACTTTTTAAAAAAAAAATATTAAATGCCTGCATTCAGGAGAGAATATTTTAATTAAAAATTGTCTTTAATTTTGGTTTTCCATTTAAAACTTAAAGGATAAAAAATTCAAAAGCTTTATTGTCTTTATCTAGAAAATATTTGATTTAATTATTTATTAATTAATTATACGAGCAGAATAACATGATCATATGTTCGGTGTAGTGTCACAGGGCAAAGTCTCTGCTGGGAATCGAAGCCACAATCCTCACTAGACTACCAGGATACCCATTTTAAAGAATTTTACACTAACGTAGCGAAACATACATAATTTGTCATTACTACCATTCACTTAGGATTATGGGACTAAAGAATTCATCGATAACATACAATTCCAATAAAGAATTTATCGATATCGTATATTTTCTATAGAAAATTTATCGATAACTTGTATTTTCTATAGAAAATTTATCGATAACTTGTATTTTCTATAGAAAATTTATTTATCGATAATTTATATTTGCTATAGAAAGTTATTTATCGATAACTTATATTTGCTATAGAAAATTATTTATCGATAACTTATATTTGCTATAGAAAATTTATCTTTAATTTATATTTTTTATAGAAAATTTATTTATCGTTAATTTATATTTTCTATAGAAAATTTATTTATTGATAACTTATATTTAAAAATTTATCAATAACTTATATTTTCTATAGAAAATTTATCAATAACTTATATTTTCTATAGAAAATTTATCAATAACTTATATTTTCTATAGAAACTTATATTTTCTATATAAAATTTATCGATATCGTATATTTTCTATAGAAAATTTATCAATAACTTATATTTTCTATAGAAAATTTATCAATAACTTATATTTTCTATAGAAAATTT
Organism: Sarcophaga peregrina; assembly: GCA_014635995.1. Taxonomy (NCBI): domain Eukaryota; kingdom Metazoa; phylum Arthropoda; class Insecta; order Diptera; family Sarcophagidae; genus Sarcophaga; species Sarcophaga peregrina. Next base: position 39,894,191 of record CM025793.1, read on the forward strand.
ATCAATAACTTATATTTTCTATAGAAAATTTATCGATATCGTATATCTTTTATAAAAAATTTTTCAATAACATATATTTTCTATAGAAAATTTATCTATAACTTATATTTTCTGTGGAAAATTTATAGATATCGTACATTTCCAATAGAAAATTTATCAAAAACATACATTTTCTTTAGAAAACTTATCGATATCGTATATCTTTTATAAAAAATTTTTCAATGACATATATTTTCTATAGAAAATTTATCGATATCGTATATTTTTTATAGAAAATTTATCGATATCGTATATTTTCTATAGAAAATTTATCGATATCGTATATTTTCTATAGAAAATTTATCGATATCGTATATTTTCTATAGAAAATTTATCGATAACATATGTTTTCTATAGAAAATTTATCGATAACTTTTATTTTCTATAGAAAATTTATAGATAATACAAAAAAAGCTTTGAGAAGCTAGGGCATCATCCTGACTGAAGGGTTGTAGTGACCAGTTAAAAAGTAAGTTACAAACGTAAGTGAAAGGCGAGTGCAGTGCAAATGATGAAGATAGAGGAGGAAAAAGTACAAAGACGGAAAACAGTTGATAGAGGAAAAACAAAAAAAAAATTTTTTATGAATAGTGTTATCGATAAATCATTGTGGATATTAGTTTTTGGAAACGCTTATTTTTTTTTTGTCTTTTTTTATAAACAGCAAAAACTGCCCATGTAATTTTTAAATATAAAATGTTATCGAATTTTTAATGCTTGGCTGATATTTATTGAGGATTAAAAGCAATTGTGGTATAATAAAATCGCATTTTTTAAGGGTAAATCTTGTACGAGAATTGTTAAAACAATTTAAATATTTATTTTTTACGCATACGTAAATTTTAAAAAAGGATTAAAAAACTTTTGAAATAAACAAGAAGATAAACCTGGTTGGTATGCTTGAAAACAAACGAAATTAAATTTTTCTTTTAATTTTACAACGAATCCAAATTAAATAGAAAAACGCAAAAACAAAAGGAAAAGAGGAGAAAGTAATTTAAAATTAATTTCTTTAATATTTTATTCATATTTTAATTTCCTGCATACCCCCATTGCAAGCTACTGGTTGCTCTAAAAGCAGGGCAGAGAATATAAGGATGCCTTAAGGATAACTGCTGAAAGGTAAATGGGGGCAAAAACCAGAAAGACATTAACATTGAAGCGCGATAAGAGAGAGAGAGAGAGAGAGAGAGAGAGAGAGAGAGAGAGAGAGAGAGAGAAAAAATTCTTTTTCTTCTGTTTCTATACGAAAGCATAAAATTTGAATAACAAATGCTGGCTACATATATGAACTCCATTACAAGATTAGCATAAAAAAGGACTTCCATAGTTGAGCGGTGTGTGTGTGTGTGTGTGCGTTAAAACAAATACGGAATCATAAATATTTAATTTATTCGCATATCAATAACTAAAAACTATGAAAAAACTACGGATTGTTGAATTAATCTAAAAAAAATTTTTTTTGTTTTACAAATTCAACGAACTGGAACCATAACTGCCAGCCAAAAAAAAAAAAATTTGCATTTTAAATAGCAAAAGCAAAAGCGAAAGCGAGAGTGAAATTTTACAAAAATTTTCTAAACATAAAAATATCGGAACATCAATGTCATGACATGAAATAAAACTAAAATCTTATGTTATGAAATGAATGAACAGAATTCATGTACGTGCTTCATAGTAGGAGCACATGGCTGATAGACATACTCTATGTGATTGGCTGCAGGACAACTTGAATGACTGCAAGCACTAGTGATTGAAACAAACGATAACTGACTGTGTGAAGCTACAGAAATTTAATTCATTTGCATTTTAATAACTCAATTAATTTTATCTTTAAATTTAAAAAAGAATAAGACAGAACAGCTCAAAAGCTTTCATTTCAGGTTTTAAATAAATTTATCGATAACAAAAAACACTCCCGAGTTTTTCAGAGATTATTATAGTCAAACGTAAAATTACTGTAAAATACTTACGTATTCCATAGAAAAGTTTTTGAAAACTTTAATTCTCTATGGAAAAGTTATCGATAACAAAAACACACAGAATTTTTATGTGCAAAATATTGCCATTAACATGCAAGAAATCTAGCGTAGTTAGTGAGGAAAGTGAAAAACATTGCAAATTTAATAAATCACGAGAAGGGTCCTACTCCGATTGGTCATCAGTATCCCGGCCATTTCAACCCTTCAGTCAGGATTACGGCCTAGCTTCTCACAACCACTTATGCTGTGTGCGTTAATTTTATACATGAGTGGCGGGACCTACAGTTAAAGTCGACTCCGAACGACAGATTTTTGAGGAAGTTTATCATGGCAATTTTTACTGTTAGAGTCTTTGCCAGAAATCTGCTGAGAGGAAGTCGCCGAAGAAATATTTTTTTTCGTTTGATGTTGACCTGGGATTCGAACCCGGGCCTTTTGTCTAATAAACCAACACACTACCTACTAGACCACGGCGACTTCAGTCACATATCGCTTGCTGATGAAGTTAGGTTGGTAGGTAGGTAGAAGTGGCTGCCCATCCAAGAAAAATTTTTTCAGATGGACCACACTTAGGCCGCATTGGGCCCATTGTGATACCACTCTCGAAACCACTCGGAGCTCTTGAAGAAGCGGCAATGTGAATTCAGGCTGCAAATGTTAATCCTTGACAGTTCCTCTAGATCATCCATGCAGTACGTACCCATGTACTTTCTTCTCCTTTAGCAAAGAGCTGGCTTGTACCCAGTAGATGAGAGACAGTCTCCTCTTGTTCCTCATCTCTGCAGCTTCTGCAGAAGTCGTTAGCAAGGTGTCCAAGACCAAGGCGCCTCGCATGCATACCCATAATGCAATGCCACGTAATGACAACGACAACTTCACTGAGCGTGTCTCTTTGGAGTTTAGGTAGACTCATCGTGCTCCCCTCATCCAGCCTTGGCCAGATTTTACGTGCCGTTCTACCTGCATCCGAGGCCGCCTATCTGTCGTTGACGGAATTATCAATTATGAGCTTGCAGGTACTCATTGGGTGCCTGGATTCGAGAACTCATAGAAGAGTTCGATGGTCGTGCCCCGCCTGGCAAATTTATCAGCTCTGCAATTGCCCGGAATACCCCTACGCCCCAGTACCCATTCGATATGGATATCATATCAGTCCGCTATGTCATCGATATATTTGCGACAGCCTTAAACCGTCTTAGAGTTCATTACTTTCGAATTTAGACCCTTGATAGCCATCTGGCTATCCGAAAGTATTGTGACGTTCCGCTTAGAGACCCTTTAGTCCCCAATAATTCTCACCGCAGCTTGTGGTGGAGGTGGTGGCAACACCTCCGTCCTGAAAGACACTGCAGTGGTTTGGCAGTCTTAAAGGCTGGGCTATTCCAACCGATGCCGAAAAAATTCCCCTACCAACAGCTCCATTCAGCTTTTGCTAGTGAAATTAAAAATAAAACTATTCCTGCACAAAACTCTGTACCATCAAATGTACCTTCAAATGGGACCTGGGGTTACAATTTTTTGAAGAGAATATTTTCTTAGGGAACAACAAAGTGACATAATTTTAGTATCTGGAACACATTTGAGCTTTATGACCTTTTGGTTACACAGTGACAGTCTATGTCTATAAACATAAACATAGACATAGACAAAGACATAGACATAGACATAGACATAGACATAGACATAGACATAGACATAGACATAGACATAGAAATAGACATAGACATAGACATAGACATAAAAATAGACATATTCATAGACATAGACATAAACATAGACATAAACATAGACATAAACATAGACATAGACAGTTTTAAAGAATGCAAGGACGCTTGAGGTAGAGCATGTGGCGGTTCATGGCAATTTCTTATTTATTTTTTAAAGAGTTTTTGCCAGAAATCTGCTAAGAGGAAGTCGCCTTAGAAATATTTCTTTTCATATTTTGTTTTGTTTTGGAGATGATTGACCGGGAGTTTGATAAACCAACAACGCTAACTACTAGACCATGGCGAGGAGACCTTAAATCCATGGATTTTTTTAATAATTAAAATTTTTATGCCCTAAATTTTTCTTGGATTAAGAAAAGACCGCCATTAATATTTCAAAATGTTAATGACTTTATGGTGAATGACTGAATAAAATCATTTTTTATATGCTGCATATGCAGTGGTGCAGTATTGATTGTGCATTTCCATTGCCTTGAAACTGCACGTAAACATTTAAAAAAAATTTCTTTCTTTGAATTTAACCGCGCTTTAAGATTCTTTTGAAATCACTAACCTGGTCTTTTACCTGTTCAAAACAAATACAACAAAATGAATGGGTTTTCATTCCTCTTTTCTTCTTTTAAATGTCATTGAAAATCAGTGAAAAGAAAATCTTGTTACGAACACAACAATAACAACCAGACGGGAAAGTGCAAGATTTTTCTTAATTCCGAAATGTTTTTTAATCCACTTTTTTATAGTTTTTTTTTGTTGTTTTTTTTTTCAAAAAAAAAAAAAGGACAACGACAATGTCAACGACAGCACCAGTAGCAGCAACGACAACAACGATGACGATGACAACAATGTTTTGCTGTTTAACAACCAGGGGGAATATGGTTGATTACATTTAGAATAGAAAATGAAATAAAAAAGAACACAAAAATAAAGATAGAATAAAGAGAGCGAGAGAGAGAGAGCAAAAGCAAAAATATTTAAAATATTTAATGGTTTTACACAGAAAATCCAACAAAAAAAAAAAACAGGCAAATGGTAGTTATCGTCTGAGAGCAATCACTTTGACGTCATTTTGGTATTACACGCTAAGAGGACAATTAAAACATCGCCATGGTAAACTAAAGTAACGTAAACGTAAACGAACTTTTATTACTTCATTCTTCTTTCCTTTTGTGAATTAGAAATTAAATTTTTTCAAATAATATTTGAAAAGTTTCTTGGCCTTTTTTCCATTTTTTTTTTTATTTCTTTATTAAATCGTATTAATTAAAATGTAAGAAACTGGTAAACATTTATGAATTGAACCGTATAAAGTTGCTGACATTTATAAATGATTGTATGTGGCGTTATAACGAAAACTATATGAAAACCGAAGATTAAAAATATACTGGCACTAACGAATTCAAGCTATACTCTACTTTCTTTAACAGCAAAAAAAAAAAAAAAAAATGGTAATGGACTTATCACTAGTTTTGGAAAAATTAAAGCTTTTTCTGCATAATCTCAATACGATATGTATTGCAAGACTTCCATATAATTTTCTATGGAGAAATTTTCGATAACAAATTATGCCATATATTCCTAGATATTTCTGAGAAAATTTGAAAGCCATTCAATAGAAATACTTTCCACAACTGAAGGTTTTTATGTATTGTATATCGATAATTGAAATTGATTTCAGGTAAATGTTTTCCTTTATAGAAATTTTTCCGTAAATGGATTTTCGTTAGTGAAATTTACAATAACATAAATTTTCAATATAAACCAACATAGCATATATTTTTCGTAGAAAATTTATCAATTATCCACATTTTCTATAGAAAATTTATCGATAACATATATTTTATTATACCATTTATCGATAACATTCATTTTGTACAGATAATTTATCAGCAGCATACATTTTCTATAAACAATTTATCGATATATAAATTTTCTGTAGAAAAAGTTTTCGATAACAAAAATTTTCTTCTAGAAAAATTTATCAATAACATAAAATTTACATAGACAATTTATCGATTACAGCTACTTTCTATACAAAATTTATCGATTACAATTACTTAATTAATCGTTAACTTAGATTTTCTATAGAAAATTTATCGATAGCAAATACTTTCTATACTAGTAGAAACCTTAGCGATAATTACAGACGTGTTATCGATAACATATATTTCCTATATAAAATGTTTCGTTAACATATATTTTCTACAGAAAACTTATCGTTAATAAATATGTTCTATAGACAATTTATCGATAACAAATACATGGCATACATAAAATTGTTCAATAATATATATTTTCTATATAAAATATATCTTAACATACCTTTTCTATAGAAAACTTATTGTTAACATACATATCCTATAGACAATTTATAGATAACATACATTTTATTACACATTTTTAGATAACAGGCATTTTGTATAGACAATTTATCGATAGCATGTATTTTATATATAGAAAATTTATTGATAACTTATATTTTCGAAAGAAAATTCCTCGATAACATACATTTTCTGTAGAAAATTAATCGATAACATAAAATTTACATAGACAATTTATCGATTACAATTACTTTCTGTAGAAAATTTATCGATTACATTTACTTAATTAATCGATAACTTAAATTTTCATGTACAAAATTTAGTGATGACTTATATTTTCTATAGAAAATTTATCGATAATTTAGATTTTCTTTCAAACTTATCATACTTAGATTTTGTGTAGAAAATTTATCGATTTCGTATACTTTCTATAGAAAACTTATCGATAACATACATTTTCTGTAGAAAATTTGTCGATAACATAAAATTTACATAGAAAATTTATCGATTATAATCCATTGAGAATTTTTCGATTACAATTACTTAATTAATCGATAACTTAAATATTCTATAGAAAATTTATTGATAACTTAGATTTTATATCGTAAATTTATAGATAATTTAGATTTTCTCTCAAAAATTTATCGATAACATAGATTTTCGATAGAAAATTTATTGATTCAACTGCACTTTCTTTCAATACGACTTTCTAAGTCGATTACAATAATTTTCTATTTACAAATCTTCTATGCATACGCAAATTTTAAAACCTTTTTCGATAACATACATTTGTGAAAGAAAATTTTTCGATAAAACAAATAATTTGCACCCTATCGAGAGAATACTAAATAATAGAAGCCATTTGATTCATTTTTCTACAAACATACTAAATTTAAAACTGATTTTGTCACTTTTTTGTTTGTGTATTTAAAAGTCCAATATTTCATGGCCTCACAAACTCAATATGTTGCTAACATTATCAGCTTAAAGGTATAATATTTGGTAGTGGCATAAAAGTAAATGCCAAGTTACAAAAAAAAAAGAAGTGGATGATGTGTTATGAGGAGAGACTAGGCAACACATGTTACGTTCTGCTACACATACTAACACAGAAGTTAAAATACAAAATAAACTCGCATTCGCTTATAAACAAACACTCACAGCACTAGAAAGTATGCTACAAAAAAGAAAAAAAAAATGAAAAGAATTGAAGAGAAACACTCTTGCCACTGAATAGTAAATTAGAGAGTGTAAAACTACAATGTATACACACAACACAACGCAACACAACACAACATTCGCATGTTTGCCTGCTGCATGCAGTCATTAATGTTTCACAACTACATACATACATGAGAGTGTGTATGCAAGTGTAAGCATGTATGTGTATGTGTGTGTGTGTATTTATTTATCAAATGCATGTGTAGAAGGAAATGACTGAAATTGTTATTTATGCTTCAATACATTTTGTTGGCATTTTGCAAAAGACGAGTCATCCAATAAAACTCTTCAACACTTGAATTGAAAAGGTTTTCTTTGGCAAGCAAAAAAAGAAAAACAAAAAAAACAAATAAAAATTGGAAGAAAAACTACAGCTTTAGCACAGATGATTGGACAATTGGATGTCAAAACAACAAGTGCTACTTCTATGAAAACGAAAAAAATTCTGTTAAAGAAAATAAAACAGAAAAATTGCTAAATAAGCCAAAGGGCAATAAAAACAAAAACTCACGTAAAATGTAGAAAGTCAGTTTAAATTGGAAATTTCATTTTGTTTTTGCCGTTTATTTTTTTAGTTACTTCTGTACACTTTCTTTCTTTAATTTTTTCTCTTTCTATCTTTATTTCTGTTTTTTTCGTGAAACATTGTTGAGTTTGATTTACAACACGTGTTTTATTGCTGAACTCGAAATGGCAAAAAGCTTTGAAAAGTTAAAGTTATGGATTAGCGACTTGGGTCTTAAAAAAAAGCAAAACAATAAATTAACTTTTCTTTAGACTGGCACAAGAACAATAACATCAAGATAAACTACAAAGAAGCAAATAAATGAAACAAATTTAACAACCTAGAGTACGCACATGTACTGTCAATTATTTTTATCGAAAAGTTATCTACCGAAAATTATTCTAATCGTAAACTTTTCTATAAAATATTATTGTTATCGAAAACTTTTCTATAGAAAATTATCACTATAGAAAACTCTTCTATTGAAAGTTATCATTATCGAAATCTTTTCTATATAAAAGTTTCGTTATCGAACACTTTTCTATCCAAAATTATTACTATTGAAAACTTTTCTATGTAAAAGTGTTGTTATCGAAAACTTTTCTATATAAAAGTATTGTTATCGAAAACTTTTCCATAAAAAATTATTGTTATCGAAAACTTTTTATATCGAAAATGATTACTATTGAAAACTTTTCTAAATAAAAGTAATGTTATCGAAAAATTTTCCATGGAAAATTATTGCTATGAAAAAATGTCCATAAAAAATTTTTGTTATCGAAAAATTTTCCATAGAAAATTATTGCAATCAATCTAAAAATAATTGTTAAAATAAAATTATTTGAAATAAAAAATGAATGTTATTGAAACATTTTCGATAGAAAATGTATGTTATCGAAAAATCTTATGTGATGTTATCGATGTTATTTATTATATATGTGGTCAAGTAATATTAAATGAGTCCGTCAGTCAAATAAAGGCAATGTTTTCTTAAATAAACTTCAACTTGATTATCGATTTTGTTTGTTTTTTATCCAACATTTGAATTCTTAATGATTTTATGGTCAAATGGATTTCTTTTTTAAGTCAAATATTTTCAACATTCCAATGATTTTTAGATTTTTATTGTGGCATTTCGGTATGGAGATTTTTATGAGTAAAAAATAAGCTGACAGAAAACAAAACGCAACAAATAAATAAAAATGTTGCTGGTGCCAAAGTGAACAAAAAAAAAACAAAAACAAATTTTTATGGTTGAATATTTGATTATCGGTTGGTTCGTTTGTTCCTTTTTCTTTTTTTACTTTCCAAAAAAATATAACAAACCGTAGGTGGTTGATTGCACGGGTATTAGAAACAATTGAACAAAAAAGTAAAAAATTTTATAAAAAAAAATCGAAATGCCACGATACAGAGGGTTATTGTGGCTTAAAGAAGCAACAGGCAAAATGAACGAAAAACCGGAAGATGAATTGGCAGTATTTTTTCATTTTTATAAAAATAAATGACAATGAAAAGAAACCCCCAAAAAAAGGAACAAATTTACTGAGGAAAACAAAAATTTGTTTTTTTTTTTTAATATTCTAATTCTGCTAATGGTGGTACAAGTGGCAGTGATGATGGTGAGTGTTGGTGTTAGTGACGTTGCTATTTTTTTGTATACAAAAAGCAACAAATTAACCTTTTCTTCTCTCACGCTAGTGCTCTAATTTATCCTTATAATCGATATTTTACGGTCTATTAAGTTTTACCAAACAAAACATGCCACCCCCCTTTAAAATATATTTTCGTTACGATTTCTCCAAAATATGCAATAAAACACAAGAAAAAGGCATTTAAAGAGAACAAATAAAAAGGATTACTTTACAATCACACACACAAATCCACACACACTCACATAATAACTAAATAAACCACAGACGACTCCACATACTTTGTATTGTATTGACGACCTTTTTTTTTTCTAAATATTATGGGAGAACAACAATGTGTTTTTAAAACACATAAGCTTTCTCACACTCATACATACACACACTTTATATTTCCTTTTTTCATCTTTCTTGCTTTATTTATGCAAGTGTTTGCTTGTTATTGGTTTTACAGTTTCAATGTGTCATGATGCCATTTTGTTGAGGAAGAGCATTAACAAACAATATTTCTAAATAACGGCTTCATATACAGACAGTGTATTAAAGACAGCAAAACAATGAAGAGTAAAACTAAGCATATGGTTGTATAAATCCTTAAAAGCCTAATGACAGAAAATTATATAAATCGATAAATTCTTTATAGAAAATAATTTTCAATAGAAAGTAGTTGTTATCGATAAGTTCTCTATAGAAAATTATTAGTATCGATAAATTCTTTATAGAAAATAATTTTCTATAGAAAATTATTGTTATCGATAAATTTTGTATAAAAATTTATTGTAAACGATACATTTTTCATAGCAAGTTATCGTTATCGATAAATTTTCTATAAAAAGTATTTGTAATCGATGAATTTTCTATAGAAAGTAATTGTTATCGACAAATTCTGTAAGGAAAATTATTATTATCGATAAATTTTGTATAAAAAATTATTGTTATCGATAAATTTTGTATAAAAATTAATTGTAATCGAAAAATAGTCTAAAGAAAGGATTTGTAATCGATACATTTTCTAAAGAAAGGATTTGTAAGCGATACATTTTCTATAGAAAGTAGTTGCTATCAATAAATGCTTTATAGAAAATTATTTTTATTAATAAATTTTGTATAAAAAATTATTGTAATCGATAAATTTTGTATCGCAAATTATTGTAATCGATAAATTTTCTATAGAAAGTATACATAGTTGATAAATTTTCTATAGGAAGTAATTATTATCGATAAATTATGTATGCAAAATTTATTGTAGTCAATAAATTTTGTATAGAAAGTAATTATTATCGATAAATTCTCTATAGAAAATTAAAAATTTATTGTAAGCGGTACATTTTGGTACAAAAATTTATTGTAATCGATTCATTTTGCATAGTAAATTATTGTAATCGATAAATTTTCTATAAAAAGTATACATAATCGATAAATTTTAATTTATTATTTTATTAATTTTAAGTAATTGTTATCGATAAATTCTCCATAGAAAATTATTGTTATAGATAAATTTTGTATAAAAATTTATTTTAATCGATAAATTTTCTATCGAAATTATTTGGAATCGATACATTTTCTATAGAAAATAGTTGTTATCGATAAATTCTTTATAGAAAGTAATTGTTATTGATAAATTTGGTATAAAAATTTATTATAATCGATACATTTTATATAGTAAATTATTGTAATCGATAAATTTCTATAGAAAGTAATTGTTATCGATCAATTTTGTATAGAAAATTATTGTTATCGATAAATTTTTATAAAAATTTACTTTAATCGATAAATTTTCTAACCAAATTTTTTGTAATGTACCTATTAATGTATCTATAGAAAATAGTTGTTATCGATAAATTCTTTATAGAAAGTTATTGTTATCGATAAATTTCTATAAAAATTTATTGTAATCGATACATGTTATATAGAAAATTATTAGAAACAATAAATTTTCAATAGAAAGTATTTGCAATCGATAAATTTTCTATAGAAAGTATTTGTAATCGATTAATGTCCTATAAAAAGTATTTGTAATCGATAAATACTCTATAGAAAATTTTTGTTTATTGTAATCGATAAATATTGTATAGCAAGTTATTGTAATCCATAAATTTTCTATAGAAAGTTATTGTTATCGATAACCGATAAAACGATAAATTGTTATCGATAAATTTTGTATATTTATTTATTAATTTAAGGGACTTTAATTAGAAATTCCCTTACCCATGCTGCATTTGAGTGGATAACAACTACTCAACAGTAAACATCATGGGAAGATACGTTTAGTCTTTGACAAAGAAATCCGGATTCGATCAGCAAAAACTTTTAACCACTACACAATAACACAAGTTCACAGATGTGAGTTGTTTCCAGACAATGACTTATGGATCTTTCTTATCCTAGGACATGATACACTTAATCGATTACCAATATACATAAGTATTTAATTGGTAATTACAACTCCTTAGCTGGTATTACAACCTAGCTTCTCACACCACTGATGTTGTGTGTGTGAGTGTTAATTTCATACATGAGAGGAGGGGCTGACGTACTGTTTAAAGTCGATGTTAAATTGTGAATTTAGTTATCATAGCAATTTGCTATTTACTCTGAGAATTTTTGGCAGAAAGTTTTTTGAGTGGCAGTCGCCTGGGCTTTGAACCGAGGCCTTACGTCTATTCAGAGTGTGTTGGACGTTGATAATCGACTATTTTTGGGCCTGCTATTAAAGATTTTGAAGTGATGGAGATCTAGTTTCCTCAATGCGACGTGGCTATTGATACTGATTGTATTACCATATCACATAAACGGTTACATTAACAAAGTCGCTTACATTTTACTTCCCTATTTTAAGCCCTCATACCTCCAACATCTGAATTTAAACTGTGTTATAAAAATAGGAATAAAAGAAGTTTTTTTTTGTTCTCAGTCTACAAGTTACAACTGACAACTGTTGCCGGTTCTGTTCTTTTTTGTTTTGGCTCAATGACAAAACATTGAAAGTTTATTTTATGTTTTATTGTTGTTGTTGTTGTTGCTATTTTTACAATAATATTACGAGTGTTTTTATAAAAAAGGTCTAGTAGTGTGTCAAATGTTATTATTATCGATAAACTAATTTTCACACTTCCATTAGATTTTATCGTCAAGATTTTAAAGGCACCCTCACACTCACACACGGTAACGATTTAGCCTTATTTAGAGGCCAACAGGAAAAAAAAGGTGTTTTTCTAAAAAAAAAATAATTTTAAGGAGGCAATAAATTGAATTGTTGAATTATATTGTCGAAGAGAGTTTAGTGATAATGTAATGGATGTCGATAAATAGAAAAAAATATTGGGGGAAGGCCGCCCTTTTAAAGATTTTACAGCAGAAGCAGGGAGAAAAATGTTTAAAATTTATTTGAAATTTTAAAAAGAAAACAAAAAAAATGCTTTGTTAGCAGGAGGGATAAAGTAGATAAGAAATTAGATTAAGGACTACTTTAGGTGCCATTAACGATGGATAACGACGTTAAAAAAAAAATGAAAATAATAAGGAATCCGTAATCCGTATATTATGAAGATAATCGTTTACTTTGCTACTGGAAAGAAAGGAACAGAACTTTCAATAATAGCCTTTAATCAAGAGCAAATGGTTTCCTTAGAGGATTTTCTGACTCCACTTTAATAACGTAAACCTTGGATTCTAGCGCATGGAATCAGGTACTTGACATTTTTTTATTCCTCGAAGGAATGCAAACCTGGCTCAAAACATTCTTAGCTAGTTTCTTATACGGTTTTAGTTAAGCAGATGATTAGGCTATTGTAGCAGGTTCTAGAATTTTCACTGTCTGTGACAGAGTTGTCGTATTATCGTATTATGGTTGTTGTTGAAGCAGGGAAGTCTGCAAATATATTTATGCATCACAGTATTTATAGTTTGGATGTGCTTATTCACTTAGTTCATCTAGTCAAACAGTATCCAGATCCAAAAGCTGAACAACCTCTTTAGTCCAATCTGCAATCTGTGTTCCACTTGATTTAGGTTTGTTTTGCACTTGAATGGCTGACTTATAATCCAGTTTCCTAGCTACACTTAATCATTTATACTGGACTAGTAGAACTTGACATCTACTCCCTTTGATTGTCCTTGTGTATGTCGTTAGGTGTGGCACAATATGAAATGAACTTCAGGTATTATTGGATTTCATTCGTATATACGGGAAGATATTTCTTAACATGCTTCGCAGGAGTGCTTAAATTCGTTAGATGGAGGTTTGGTGCTCCATGAGGTCTTAAGTTACGGTCTTAAGTCAGCATTTTGGCTAGTTTCTTTTCACGATTTTTCTTTTTCTATACCTCAGCTTGCTGCCTGCTTTAATGTAAGCATTTGGTTCTTATATGAAATCGCCGTGGTCTAGTGGGTAGTGTGTTGGCTTATTAGACAAAAGGCCCGGGTTCGAATCCTAGGTCAAACATCAAAACGAAAAAAATATTTCTTCGGCGACTTCCTCTCAGCAGATTTCTGGCAAAGACTCTGAGAGTAAAAATTGCCATGAAAAGCTTCTCAAAAATCTCTCGTTAGGAGTCGACTTTAAACTGTAGGTCTCGCCACTTATGCTTAAAATTAACCCACACAACATAAGTGGTGTGAGAAGCTAGGTCGTAGTCCTGACTGAAGGGTTGTAATGGCCAATTATGTACGTATGTATGTATGTATCTGGTTCTTATTTCTTATAGGAATCGCAAAGAAATCAAAATAACTACAGGATTTGACTACTCTTTGGAGTGCTTAATCATGGTAATTTTGAGTGTCATCTTTTATGAACACAAACGCTGAGAAATCGAGTTCGTAAGATTCTACAAAATGGTTCTTATAAACACATAACCGATCAGAACTGAAACTGTAACAAATTTCGAAATATTCGTACTACATTCCATAAGCAATGGACTCCTCCGAACCTTTTAAAGCCGTGCGAGGTTTCAGACAAGGTGACCCCTTCTCATGCAACCTCTTCAACTTTGTCATGGCAAGTGTTCAGCAAAAGGCAGGAGTGCATCGCAATGGCAATATTTTTTAAAAAAAAGTGTCCAATTGCTTACGTACGCTGAGGACATCGACATCATAGGGTGTACCATAGGGAGATGTCATTGCTGCCTTTAGTGCTATTGAACGGGAGTCTAAGATGATGAGTCTGACACTAAATGAGGGCAAAACAAAGTATATGTTATCGACAAGTAGAGACGTGCGATTTATTGATTCTGACATTACGGTCGATAACCATACTTTTGATACAATTAAGGAATTTATTTATCTTGGCTCTGCCATTACCATAAAAAATGATGTCAGTCTGGAGATCAAACGCAGGATTACTGTAGCCAATAGATGCTACTATGATCTCAATAGGCAACTGAGAAGCAGACACCTCTCTCGTAAGATAAAACTAATACTTTACGTTCTCAAGACGCTCATCCTACCCATGCTTTTTTATGGCCCAGAGTCATGGACCCTATTAAGAACTGATGCAGCAGCCTTGAGTGTATTCGAGAGAATAGTCCTACGTACGATCTATGATCCTGTGCGAGTTGGCGATGACTTCCACGTCCGATCCAACAGTGAACTCTATGAGCTCCTCAACGACATAGACGTTGTGCAGCGTATTAATATCTAGCGACTGCGCGGGCTTGGCCATGTCTTTCGAATGGAGGAGAATGTTCTGGCGAGATGGGTATTTGATGCGGGATCTGCGGAAGTCGGAAAAGAGGACGACTTTGTATCCATTGGAAGGACCAAGTCAAGGAAGCCCTCTCATCGATTGGTATGACTAACTGTCATAGGCGCTCAAGAAGCAGAGGCGTCTGGAAGGAAGTGTAGCGGCAGGCCGAAATCCGTTAATCAGGTTGTTAATGGCCAATCAAGTAAGTTAATACACGGAGTTCTTAAAAACAAAAAAAAAAAATGCTTTTTAATCAAAGTCTGATAAATGATATTGGATTGTTTACGTTAGATTGAATGATAATGATCGCCTTAGAATTATTATAAGTGAGCTCAAAGGACGCTTAAGCCTAAATGTATCCACTTCTATAAGCAAAGCTTTAATTTGAACCTATAAAATAAAATAATAAAAATTGGACTGAGAGAGACGAAACAAAAAGAATCAGTTTTCGCTTATAGGCGAGGCAAGATATTATACTCCAGGAGCAGAACGGGTGGCTGGATTCAACAATAGAACAACTTGCCTAAAGTTCTAAAGGCTCGATTGTAAAATTTTTATGCAACTACCAACCATGCCATGGTTCCATTCTTGTAATCTTCACAAATAATTTTATTCGAAAAAAAATTCAACGGAATAGAGAGAGGCATTCTAAACTGGCTGTCCCAATATTATTCTCTCATAAGGGTAACTATTACTTCAGTTGTTTGGTAAAAAAAGGACAAGAAAATTGATCACAGAGAGAGAGACAGAGAGAGAGAGAGAGAGGGCTATTGTTAACTCTATTGGACTGCCACACTGCTGTTCGTACTGTGAAATATTTGGTGTTGCTTTATGGGAAATAGATTTAACCCAGGATTTTATTTTTTTTTTTTAACCAGCAATCAGGGGATGACCCCTACTCATGCAGTGCATTGTGCAGGTTTTAGGAAAGGTGGAAAGAGGGAAGATGCGAAGGGTAAGGAAACGACATCAAAACGAAAAATATTTCTTCGGCGACTTCCTCTCAGCAGACTTCTGGCAAAGACTCTGAGAGTAAAAATTGCCATGAAAAGCTTCTCAAAAATCTGTCGTTCGGAGTCGACTTAAAACTGTAGGTCCCGCCACTCATGTATAAAAATAACGCACACAACATAAGTGGTGTGAGAAGCTGGGTCGTAATCCTGACTGAAGGGTTGTAATGCCCAATTATAAGGAAACGAGGAGCTACTGGTGACTATAAAATGGCCAGTGCTATACCTTCACCATTAGATAGTCTACAGCAATCGTCCCCAAGAAGCCCGCAGTTTCTCACACCACTTATGTTGTGTGTGCTAATTTTATACAGAAGTGGCGGGACCTACAGTTTAAAGTCGACTCCGAACGACAGATTTTTGAGAAACAAGAAGAGAAAGAGAAGAAATCTTCGAAAAAACCCTTGTTTTGTATTTTTTCTTTTTGATGCCTGGCCTGGGACTCGAACCCTGGCTTTACGTCTAATAAGCCAGCACACTACCTACTAGACCACGGATGCTATTACATCCCTAAGTGATTATTATTAAATACTCAGGCATTTAAGCATTTAAGTATGCAAATGTTTATTTATTTAAATGAAGTGTTAATTCATCGTAATTAATTTATTTTTTTATTCTTATTTTCTTATTATTTATGGTTTATGTCTTCACTTATTGACTTTCCAAAGTATTTAATTACGAGTATTTATTTACACAACTAATGCGACAACAATTTCTTTTACAATTATCATTAGGCTTTATGAAGAGCTTAAATAAATAATTAAATAAACAGTAATTAAAAAGGAAAACCAATAAAAGCAGGCCAAAAACAAACACACAGACACCAAACAAAGTGTAGGTCAGTTAACTAAACAAACAGACAAGCCAAGGCTTAATAAATAATAACTGACTTGAGTGTATAAAATTAAATTGATTTCACATAAAATTTTAAGCAATTTTTTTTAGTAATAATAATAAGAAGAAGAATAAAAATATTTTCAAAATTTTAAAACAAAAATTTTAATTTTTACACGCACACACATTCACATGAAATAAATTATTTATTAAAATGAATAACTTTATTCGCATAGAAATACGTGAGCATTATTTAAAATTCACACGTTTATACAGTAAGCGTTAAAAGAAACTGTACATTAAGGAAAACAAAAATATACATAAATAAATTACCGTTATTTTCTGGTTTTAAAATAGTTTAATTGTTAGTTTTTAAAATTGAAACAAAAAAAAAATTTAAAAAAAAAATTTCAAAACATTGTAAAATTTTTTCGGGCACTCTCCTTAAATGGTAAAAAGTTGTGTTTGGTTAGATTGTTAGAATATTATCCTTAGCGTATAGTTTCTTTTGACACTCACTATACATAAGCTTATTAAAAACAGAAAATACTGGAAGAGAGATTTTACCGCATTTATCCCCCAAGTATTTAAATTCCTTTCGAATTATAAATTCTCGCAAAAAGTTTTTACAATTTTTATAAAAAAAAATATAAAACAACAACAAAAATAAAATGCTTGTTGGTTTTTAAACGATAGCTAATGTTTTTCCCTTAAAAGCCTCTCTACCTTCAATAATCTTTATGTGGTAAAAAATTAAGTTCATTTAAATTCAAATCTTCAAAATCTTTATCTTAAAGATGCTGTGTAGAAAAGGACTCATAATCTTGCCATTTAAGGTTGGGCATTTCAAAATAATGGTCCCTGTCAAGATATAGGCCCCTACATGCAAAGAAAATACGTTTTCATTGCCTTAAAAGAGCTCCTTTTATTTGTTGTGCATGCAATAGGTCCAAGGCTACTGCGTATAATTTCTCTGGCCCGAAGCACCAAGATACGTTGACGAAATTCTGCTCATTATGGCAGCATAATATCGATCGGTTATATATCTTATAAACGCCTTATTCTGGTAGATAGTATACTGGCTTATTACATGTGAGGCCACGGTTCAAACCCCATGTCAAACATCTCCAACAAATCGAAACATGAAAAGAAATATTTCTTTGGCGACTTCGTTTCAGCAGATTTCTGATAAAACCTCTGCGAGTAAAATGAAATTGCAATGAAAAGTTTCTCGAAAAATCTGTTGTTCGGAATCGACTTTAAGTCGTAGGTACCGCCGATTGTGAAGCAAATTACTGCACAAAACATTAGTGGTGTCAGAAGCTAGGTTACGGAAGAGCTATTGTAAACATGGAAACAATATTTCTTTCAACGACTTAAGTCACATCCAAGCGTAAACGCGTGCTTGCCTAAGAGTGCCTGCTTTGGCATCATTTCAAGCGAATACTAGAATACTTACTTAATACGTCGTTTGCCTTCCTTTTAATCATCATTACAAACCTAGCTCCTTATATTATATGTAGACTTATTCAATGAGAGCGCATGGTTCAAACCCTGGCTTTGAAATCACGAACAAATTTCTTCGGCTACTTCCTATCAACAGTCTGCAAACAAAAACTCAAAGCGTAAAGAAAATTGTCGTGTCAGTCTTTCGAAGTTGACTTTAAACTATAGGTTCCACCATTCATACAATAAAATATACTCCCACAACATGGGTGGTGTTTGCTGTTGGGTTGTAATCCTGACTAAACGGTTGTAATGATCAATTGAGTAAGAGTACTTAAATAAATTGAATGCGTACCATGTAAGGGGTATATAGACTTGTAACTCTACCTATTAATAAGTAGGCAGTCCAATTTAGCCTTGGGTATGTAATATCAAGTTGTCATCAGTGGCATTTGCTTACACGCAGCAATAGCATTTTGCATGTAGTTTCGTAGGCCGTCACACGATCTTTGCAAAATGGCAAATGAATCCTGGCACCAGTTCGAGAATCTATTTTAAGGATGGAAGGTGCAAAGCTTTCTAGGCTAAGATGTAGGCATTATCGCAATCAGAGGTACTGTTTTAGGCTAGGTGCTAAGCTAGCTATGTAGATAGTTAAGCTGCTTTGAAGGCACATTTGCCAATTATATGACACTGTCGATGTCCACTATTCCTTGGCATTTTGTAATGAAGGCGGTATTGTTGTCAGTTTTAATTCTGATATATTGTTAGCGATTTCTGTTGTAATTCGTTTAACTTCGATTCGAATTTAATGATACTAGTAGGAGTGAGTAAGAACAAGATCTTGAAGTCATTAAAGCGACCCGCGTTTGTTGGTGATGATGTTGTACATCTCTTGTAGGCGATTAATTACAGTACACTGTTGTGATGAGCTATAACAGTACGTTAACTTAGTGGATAATATTTTCTATGTTTTCTTTATTAAGTTGGGTAGTTCTAGGTTCATTTTCGAATACATAACTCAGGAAATAAATTGTGCTTTAATATAGACTCCCATACGTATTAACTTGATTGAAATTTATTTTTAATTTTTTTTTCTCATTTTGTTGCATTAAAAAGGGCTTACAAGATAATTGCAAGAAATTTCCTTATATACTACATTCGAATTTGAGCCATCATAATTGAATCTTTTCTTGTTAAATCAATTTTAATCGATAAATGTCTTCGCATTTTCATATTTCATTATCATTGCCTTGGCCCTTATAAATGCAATTTTTGGCCAATAGAAAAATTTGTTTTTACAAATTTACTGCCTTTCAGAACCCTCATATAATGTCTACGTTAGTTTTCAATTAATTTTACTCTCTCTGGCTCTCTCACTCTCACTGGCCAATTAAACTAATAAAAGAAAAATTGTTTAAGGCAAGAAGACAAAACATACAAGAGAGAGGGAAAAGTCTTCTAATCTAACAACTTTTGAAGGAAAATGTTCAATTTCATATGAATGTAACGCCATTATGTTTAATTTTGTAAACGAAAATAGACAGTTAAGGGAGACACTAACTCTCTAACTCTGTAATAATTCAAAAGGACAGGCAATTAGGGATGATTGAATGACTGAATGAAAGGCTTATGAGTTATGAAATTATGAAGAAAATAAAATTAAAAATGAAATAAAAATATTCCTATTCTATGTTGTACTTCATTTCATTTGTAACTGGCATTATTAATTAAATATTTATTTCTTTGTTTATTTACTTATTTATCTTTTTAAGACGCTTTATTAACTTTCATTCCTTCCTTCTTTCTTTTTGGTTTAAGAAAGGAAAACTTCCTTCGATTCCTTAGAAAATTCTCAAAAATTCTTAAGAAAAAAGGGAATTTTTTTTTAAATATTTTTAATGGAATTGTTTCAAAATTGTTATCAAAAACAATAATTGCTATTTACATACATTATTTACATAAATAGGTACATTCGTACTTAATTGGTCATTACAACCCTTCAGTTAGGTTTACGACCTAGCTTCTCACGACACTTTTGTTGCGTGTGTTAATTTTATCCATAACTAGCGGGACCTACAATTTAATGTCATTTCAATTTTTTATTTACTCTCAGAGTGTTTGCTAGAATTTTCTGTTGAGAGGAAGTCGCCTTAGAAATATTTGATTTAATATTTCGTTTTGTTCGAGATGTTTGACCTGGGGTTTGAACCATGGCCTCAAATATTATAAGCCAACAACCAACTTAATAAAAAAAAAAACACAAAAAATGTTATCCCATGGGTTAACGCACTGTTATAGCTCGTCACAACAGCGTACTGTAATGAATCGCCTACAAGAGATGTATAACATCATCACCAAATAAAGGCGATTCGCCTTAACGAATGCCTTCAAGATCTTGCTTTTACTTACTCCTACTAGACTCATCAAATTCGAATCGAATTTAAACGAATCATAACAGAAATCGCTAACAATATATCAGAATTAAAACTGACAACAATATCGCCTTCATTACAAAAAGCCAAGGAATACTCGTAGTGGACATCGACAGTGTCATATAATTGGCTAATGTGCGTTTAAAGCAGCTGAACGAACTACATAGCTAGCCTGGCACCTAGGCTAAACCAGTTCCTCTGACTGCAAGAACGACAACACCTTAGTTTAGAATGCTTTGCACCATCCCTCCTTAAAATAGACTCGCGTCCTGGTATCAGGATTCATTTGCCATTTTGCAAAGATCGTGTGACGCCCTATGAAAGTACAAAGCAAATGCCACTGACGACAACTTGATATTACATACCCAAGGCTAAATTGGACTGCCTACTTATTAAGGCTAGGTAGAGTTACAAGTCTATATACCCCCTACATGGTACGCATTCAATTTATTTAAGTACTCTTACTCAATTGATCATTACAACCGTTTAGTCAGGATTACAACCTAGCAGCATACATCACTCATGTTGTGTGTGTAAATTTTATTATATGAATAGCGGAACCTATAGTTTAAAGTCGAATTCGGAAGACAGGCATGGCAATTTCTTTTACGCTTAGGGTTATTGTCAGCAGACTGTTGATAGGAAGTAGCCGAAAAAATTTGTTCGCGATTTCTGAGCCAGGTTTTGAACCATGCGCTCTCATTGAATAGGTCTACATATGATATAAGGAGCTAGATTTGTAATGATAATTAAAAGGAAGGCAAACGACGTATTAAGTAAGTACTTTAGTATCCGCTGGAGAGGATTCCAAAGCACACACTCTTTAGATAAGCATGCGTTTACGTTTGGATGCTACGGAAATCGCTGAAAGAAATGTTTTTTCCATGTTTACAAAGGCTCTTGCCTAACCTAGCTTCTCATGCCACTTATGTTTTTTGGGGTAATTTTCTTCACGTACGGCGGGAAATAAAGCTTAAGTCGATTCCGAACAACAGATTTTTCGAGAAACTATTCATTGCAATTTCATTTTACTCGTAGAGGTTTTATCAGAAATCTGCTGAAAGGAAGTTGCCAAAGAAATATTTCTTTTCATATTTCGATTTGTTGGAGATGTTTGACCTTGGGTTTGAACCGTGGCCTCACATGTAATAAGCCAGTATACTATCTACCAGAATAAGGAGAATATAAGATATATAACCGAGCGATATAATGCTGCCATAATGAGCAGAATTTCGTCAACGTATCTTGCTGCTATAGTTGCCAACACGGGCCATAGAAATCATATGCAATAGCCTTGGACCTACTGCATGCACAACAAATAAAAGGAGCTCTTTTAAGGCAATGAAAAACGCATTTTTCTTTGCCTATGTTCTGAACAAGGACCATTATTTTGAAATGCAAAACCTTAAATTGCAAGGTTATGAGTCCTTTTCAACACAATATCTTTCAAGATAAAAATTTTGAAGTTAAATGAAACAATTTTTTGTCCAAATAAGATGGCTCCAGGTATTTCCGAAGGCATTTTGCGCGTTGAACACTAATCAAATACAATCCGTCAAGTCAGATTTTCGAGAAATAGGGAATTGAATCCTTAAAAATAGCGCTTTTGGGCATTTTTTTTATAAATGTTGTTGTGTGTGTTAATTTTATAATTTAATTTAATTTTACGAGCGGCAGGAGTTACTGTTTAAAGACGATTTCGAACGACAAATGGGAATTTTATTTTTTACTCTCAGACTTTTTGCCAGAAATCTGCTGAGAGTAAGTCGCGAAGAAACATTTTTTTGGATTTCATTTCGTTCGAGATGCTTTGTCTAAAGTTTGAAGCGTGGCCTTACGCCAAAACAATGCCTACTAAACTACGACGACCAAGTTTCTTTAAAAATGATGTCCAGACACTGAGGACTGTTAAACTCTTGGTCTAATACGTTTGCTTTTTGTAGGTCATGAACAATGTTTTTAAGTAGATTAATTTTCTTAACTTGAAAGGTTTTTAATTGAACTCTCCATCACCTCCTAGTTGTGATAGTCATTCGATAGAGTCCTTTACTTGTACAGAAATATGTACGTGGGATGGTTTTTGTTTTTTAATTTAAGATTTGATCTGCTTATTTTAGTTCTCTATTTAATTAATGATTTTATAAACAAATGTTAAGAGAGACAGGCAAAGAGAGAGAGAGCGTGAGAGAGAGCTAGAGAGGACTATTTCAGTGTACTTATTGGGTTTATTACTGTCAGAGTAAAAGAATATTTTTTTTTTTTATTATAAATTCATCCATTAACCTTCACTTTAATGGCAAGGATGTTTAACTTGCTGTATTTAATGAGAGCAAACAAGGAGAGATGAAGAAGATGAAGAAGAAGAAAAACCAACATTAAGTTGGCTGCAAAACAAATAACGATTTAATGTCTCGCTATAAAACCAGCCTCATTATGACTGTCATTTATGATGCAGAATTTTTTGTTTTCATTTTGTCGAATTTTTATTTGTTTTCAGTCATTTCGAAGAATTACTCGAAATGTTATAATTTGGAGGGGGGGAGGGCATACAAATAAAAATGATTTTTAATTTTTTTTTTTTGCTAATATTTTCCATTTTTTTCTGTTGAAATATATTTATATATACAGTGAGCGGCAAAAGAAATTGTGAGAGTGGCCGAAAAAATCTGACAATATTTCGAAATTTTTAAAAAAATTTTTTTTTGTTTTTATTTTAAAAACTGGCAATGAATTTATTTTAAAAACAAAAACTCATGGTAATTTATTAAAGTATGAATTTTTTCATTAATGTAGAGTTTCTTTTGATGCTCACTGTACCCTCTAAATGCATTCGATTTAAAGAATATTTGTTTAAGAATCAGAAACAGAATTTTCGTCTTTCAAATTTTTATTTGCATTTGCCGATGAAAGAAAGGGGAGAAACCAAATTCAAAAAAGCTGAGAAGGATGTTGTTAAACAGATAACTTCGTAAGTAAATATTCAAAATGAATTCCTTAAAAGAAAAGCAAAAGAAAAAATCGAATTTAATTTGTTTTTTATTTTTTTTTTTTTGAAGGAAAATTCAGGCATGAATTTTGCATAAATTTCTTAGAGAAAAATTTAAAAAAAAAATATTAATGAAGGTTTCAGATTTAAACACATTAAGCAACACTTGAGCCGAATCACAATTACCAACAGAAAATTTTTATTCTATTAATTCCAATTTTTAATATTTTTTTTTAAATTTTTTTTTAAATTTTCGAATCACACATCCATAAACTCAATTTTAAAACTTTTCATTTCCATAATTTTATTTAATTTCCATTTTAATTCCATTCTCTTTTTATTTAATTTTTAATTTATTTTTTTTTTTAAATTTTTTTAAATAATTTTAAACTAAAAAAACCGTTACATTATAATTTTAATTTTTTTATTCAAAATTTTCACTTTCAGTTTACAAAACTCATGGTTTTGTTTTCTTTTTTATTGAAACCGTTGGCGTGTGTTATGCTTAGTGAAACGATTTCAACGCTTCGGCATTTGACTGACGACTGAAGCTTAAAAAAACCAGCAATTTTTTAAAATTCCTAAAACTTATATGCAAAACAACAAACTGTTATAAATTCTTTTTAATAAAAAACAAACTCAGCTTTTCCATTAAAAAAACCCCCCATCAAAGAACAAATATTTCAAAAGCCGCAACAGCTGTTTCCTTCGACTACAAATTATGCCGGTAAAACAAAAAAGCTTTTGAAAGTCCATGTTTTCATTCTTAACAGTTGAAGAGTTTCATTTGAACGTCTCCTGGCTCTTTTAATGTTACTAAATAAGCTTCAAAAAGCTTTAAATGTTCTCACAGCTTAAATGTAAAGAAAGTTTTTGTCTTTGTTTTTTAATCAGAGAAGCTTACCAACAACAGAAAGCTATGAGGCTTGAAAAAGCTTTAAGGTAAAAAAATACAAAAAAAACCGTTATTTTCAAAAATATCACAGATTACATACATAATTGGCCATTACAACCCTTCAGTCAGGATTAAGACACTTAGCTTTCCACAAACACTTATGTTGTGTGCGTTCATTTTATATACATGGGTGGCGGACCTACAGTTTAAAGAGTCGACTATTCCCGAAACGACAGATTTTGAGAACTTTTCATGGAAATTTTTTACTCTACGAGAGTCCTTTGCCAGAAATCTGCTGAGAGGAATCGCCGAAGAATATTTTTCGTTTGGATGTCCTGGGCCCTTGATTCAAAACCGTGCCTTTTGTCTAATAAGCCAACACACTAACCCACTAGACCGACGGCAAGGACTTCACAGATTACTATAGACTATACTATACTATAGACTATACTATAGACTATAACTATAGACTAGACTATAGACTATCTATAGACTAGACTATACTATAGACTATACTAGACTATAGACTAACTATAGACTATACTATAGACTACTATAGACTATACTATACTATAGACTATAGACTATTACTATAGACTAGACTATAACTAGACTATAGACTATATATAGACTATACTATACTATAGACTATAACTATAGACTAGACTATAACTAGACTATAGACTATAACTATAGACTAGACTATATACTAGACTATAGACTATAGACTATTACTATAGACTAGACATAGACTAGACTATAGACTATTACTATAGACTAGACTATAGACTAACTATAGACTAGACTATAGACTATACTATAGACTATAGACTATTACTATAGACTAGACTTAGACTAGACTATAGACTGACTATAGACTAGACTATAGACTATAACTATAGACTAGACTATATACTAGACTATAGACTATTACTATAGACTAGACTATATACTAGACTATAGACTATATATAGACTATACTATACTATAGACTAACTATAGACTATACTAGACTATAGACTATAACTATAGACTAGACATAGACTAGACTATAGACTATTACTATAGACTAGACTATAGACTATTACTATAGACTAGATATAGACTATAGACTAGGACTATAGACTAGACTAGACTATAGATAGACTATAGACTATACTATACTATAGACTAGACTATGACTAGACTATAGACTAGAACTATAGACTAGACTAGACTATAGACTATTACTATAGACTAGACTATATAGACTAGACTACAGACTAGACTATAGACTATTACTATAGACTAGACTATATACTAGACTATAGACTAAGACTATAGACTAGACTTAGACTAGACTATAGACTATCTATAGACTAGACTATACTAGACTATAGACTAAGACTATAGACTAGAGACTAGACTATAGACTATAGACTAGGACTATAGACTAGACTATACTATAGACTATAGACTATTACTATAGACTAGACTATGACTAGACTATAGACTATACTATAGACTATAGACTATTACTATAGACTAGACTACAGACTAGACTATAGACTTACTATAGACTAGACTAGACTATACTATAGACTACTATAGACTATATATAGACTATACTATAGACTATATACTATACTATAGACTAGACTAGAGACTAGACTATAGACTTACTATAGACTAGACTACAGACTAGACTATAGACTTACTATAGACTAGACTATACTATAGACTATAGACTATTACTATAGACTAGACTAGAGACTATAGACTAGAACTATAGACTAGACTAGAGACTAGACTATAGATAGACTATAGACTATAGACTATTACTATAGACTAGATATAGACTAGACTATGACTAGACTATAGACTAGAGACTATAGACTAGATATAGACTAGACTACAGACTAGACTATAGACTAGACTACAGACTAGACTATAGACTAGACTATAGACTACTATAGACTATAGACTATATACTATACTATAGACTATACTATACTATAGACTAGACTATACTAGACTATAGACTACTATAGACTATATACTAGACTATAGACTATACTATAGACTATAGACTATACTATAGACTATACTAGACTATAGACTAGGACTATAGACTAGACTAAGACTAGACTATAGACTAGACATAGACTAGACTATAGACTTACTATAGACTATAGACTACTATAGACTAGACTAGAGACTAGACTATAGACTATAGACTATTACTATAGACTAGACTATAGACTATTACTATAGACTAGACTAGACTATAGACTAGACTATAGACTATACTATAGACTATAGACTACTATAGACTATACTATAGACTATAGACTATAGACTAGACTAAGACTAGACTATAGACTATACTATAGACTATAGACTATAGACTAGACTATAGACTAGACTAGACTAGACTATAGACTTACTATAGACTAGACTTAGACTAGACTATATAGACTAGACTAGACTAGACTAGACTATAGACTAGACTATAGACTAGACATAGACTAGACTATAACTAGACTATAGACTATACTATAGACTAGACTATAGACTATAGACTAGACTAAGACTAGACTATAGACTATACTATAGACTATACTATAGACTAGACTATACTATAGACTAGACTATAGACTAGACTATAGACTAACTATAGACTAGACTATAGACTAGACTATAGACTAGACTATATAGACTAGACTATATACTATACTATAGACTATAGACTATAGACTACTATAGACTATAGACTATAGACTAGACTATACTATAGACTATACTAGACTATAGACTAGACTATAGACTATACTATAGACTAGACATAGACTAGACTATAGACTAGACTATAGACTAACTATAGACTATACTATACTATAGACTATACTATACTATAGACTAGACTATAGACTAGACTATGACTAGACTATAGACTATACTATACTATAGACTAGACTAGACTATAGACTAGACTATATAGACTAGACTATAGACTAGACTATAGACTAGACTAGACTATAACTAGACTATAGACTAGACTATAGACTAGACTATATAGACTAGACTATACTATAGACTAGATATAGACTAGACTATAGACTATACTATAGACTATACTAGACTATAGACTATACTATAGACTAGACATAGACTAGACTATAGACTAGACTAGACTATAGGTAGACTATAGACTAGACTATAGACTAGACTATAGACTAGACTATAGACTAGACTATAGACTATAGACTAGACTATGACTAGACTATAGACTATAGACTAGACTATAGACTAGACTTAGACTAGACTATAGACTAGACATAGACTAGACTATAGACTAGACTAAGACTAGACTATAGACTACTATAGACTATAGACTAGACTATAGACTAGACTATAGACTAGACTATAGACTAGACTATAGACTAGACTAGACTATAGACTATAGACTAGACTATAGACTAGACTATAGACTAGACTATAGACTATCTATAGACTAGACTATAGACTAGACTATAGACTAGACTATAGACTATAGACTAGACTATAGACTAGACTATAGACTAGACTATAGACTAGACTATAGACTAGACTAGACTAGACTATAGACTAGACTAGACTATAGACTAGACTATAGACTAGACTATAGACTAGACTATAGACTAGACTATAGACTATACTATAGACTATACTATAGACTAGACTATAGACTAGACTATAGACTATACTATAGACTAGACTATAGACTAGACTATAGACTATAGACTAGACTATAGACTAGACTATAGACTATACTATAGACTAGACTATAGACTAGACTATAGACTATAGACTAGACTTAGACTAGACTATAGACTAGACTATAGACTATACTATAGACTATACTATAGACTAGACTATAGACTAGACTATAGACTAGACTATAGACTATACTATAGACTAGACTATAGACTAGACTATAGACTATACTATAGACTATACTATAGACTATACTATAGACTAGACTATAGACTAGACTATAGACTATACTATAGACTAGACTATAGACTAGACTAGACTAGACTATAGACTATACTATAGACTAGACTATAGACTATACTATAGACTAGACTATAGACTATACTATAGACTAGACTATAGACTAGACTATAGACTAGACTATAGACTAGACTATAGACTATAGACTAGACTATAGACTATACTATAGACTAGACTATAGACTATACTATAGACTAGACTATAGACTAGACTATAGACTAGACTATAGACTAGACTACAGACTAGACTATAGACTTACTATAGACTAGACTATAGACTAGACTATAGACTACTATAGACTAGACTATAGACTAGACTATATACTAGACTATAGACTAGACTATAGACTAGACTATATACTATAGACTATATACTAGACTATAGACTAGACTATGACTAGACTATAGACTAGACTATAGACTAGACTATAAGACTAGACTATAGACTATACTATAGACTATACTATAGACTAGACTATAGACTATACTATAGACTAGACTATAGAACTAGACTATAGACTACTATAGACTATATACTATAGACTATCTATAGACTAGACTAAGACTATAGACTATCTATAGACTAGACTATACTAGACTATAGACTAGACTATGACTAGACTATAGACTAGACTATAGACTAGACTATAGACTATACTATAGACTAACTATAGACTAGACTATAGACTAGACTATAGACTAGACTATATAGACTATACTATAGACTATAACTATAGACTAGACTATAACTATAGACTAGACTATAGACTAGACTATAGACTATAGACTAGACTAAGACTAGACTATAGACTATAACTATAGACTAGACTATAGACTAGACTATATAGACTAGACTATACTAGACTAGACTAGACTATAACTAGACTATAGACTTACTATAGACTAGACTAGACTAGACTATACTAGACTATAGACTTACTATAGACTAGACTATAGACTATACTATAGACTAGACTATAACTAGACTATAGACTAGACTATAACTATAGACTAGACTATAGACTAGACTAGACTATACTATACTATAGACTAGACTATAGACTAGACTATACTAGACTAGACTATAGACTATACTATAGACTAACTATAGACTATAGACTATAGACTAACTATAGACTAGACTATAGACTAGACTATATACTATACTATAGACTATACTATACTATAGACTATAGACTATAACTAGACTATAGACTATAGACTACTATAGACTATAGACTATAGACTAGACTATATAGACTAGACTAGACTAGAGACTAGACTATAGACTAGACTATAGACTAAGACTATAGACTAGACTATAGACTAAGACTATAGACTAGACTATAGACTATACTATAGACTAGACTATAGACTAGACTATAGACTAGATATAGACTAGACTAGACTAGACTATAACTAGACTATAGACTAGACTATAGACTATACTATAGACTAGACTATAGACTAGACTATAGACTAGACTATAGACTAGACATAGACTAGACTATACTAGACTAGACTATAAGACTAGACTATAGACTACTATAGACTAGACTATAGACTAGAACTATAGACTAGACTAGACTATACTAGACTAGACTATAACTAGACTATAGACTAGACTATAGACTAGACTATGACTAGACTATAGACTAGACTATAGACTAGACTATAGACTAGACTATAGACTAACTATAGACTATAGATAGACTATAGACTAGACTATAGACTAGACTAGACTATAGACTAGACTATAGACTAGACTATAGACTAGACTATAGACTAGACTATAGACTATACTATAGACTAGACTAGACTATAGACTAGACTATAGACTAGACTATAGACTAGACTATAGACTAGACTATAGACTAGACTATAGACTAGACTATAGACTATATACTAGACTATAGACTAGACTAGACTATAGACTAATACTATAGACTAGACTATACTATAGACTAGACTAGACTATAGACTAGACTATAGACTAGACTATAGACTAGACTATAGACTACTATAGACTAGACTAGACTATAGACTAGACTATAGATAGACTATAGACTAGACTAGACTATAGACTAGACTATAGACTATAACTATAGACTAGACTAAGACTATAGACTAGACTATAGACTAGACTACAGACTAGACTATAGACTAGACTATAGACTAGACTATAGACTAGACTATAGACTAGACTATAGACTAGACTATAGACTAGACTATAGACTAGACTATAGACTAGACTATGACTAGACTATAGACTAGACTATGACTAGACTATAGACTAGACATAGACTAGACTATAACTATAGACTAGACTATACTATAGACTAGACTATAGACTAGACTATAGACTAGACTATAGACTAGACTATAGAATAGACTATAGACTAGGACTATAGACTAGACTATAGACTAGACTATAGACTAGACTATAGACTAGACTATAGACTATAACTATAGACTAGACTATAGACTAGACTATATAGACTATACTAGACTATACTAGACTAGACTATAACTAGACTATAGACTTACTATAGACTAGACTATAGACTAGACTACTAGACTATAGACTTACTATAGACTAGACTATAGACTATACTATAGACTAGACTATAACTAGACTATAGACTAGACTATAGAACTAGACTATAGACTAGACTAGACTATACTATACTATAGACTAGACTATAGACTAGACTATACTAGACTAGACTATAGACTATACTATAGACTAACTATAGACTATAGACTATAGACTAACTATAGACTAGACTATAGACTAGACTATATACTATACTATAGACTATACTATACTATAGACTATAGACTATAGACTAGACATAGACTATAGACTACTATAGACTATAGACTAAGACTATAGACTATAGACTAACTATAGACTATAGACTAGACTATAGACTAGATATAGACTAGACTATAGACTAGACTATAGACTAGACTATAGACTAGACTATAGACTAGACTATAGACTAGACTATAGACTAGACTATAGACTAGACTATAGACTAAGACTATAGACTAGACTAGACTAGACTATAGACTAGACTATAGACTAGACTATAGACTAGACTATAGACTGACTATAGACTAGACTATAGACTATAGACTAGACTATGACTAGACTATAGACTAGACTATAGACTAGACTATAGACTAGACTATAGACTAGACTATAGACTAGACTATAGACTAGACTATAGACTAGACTATAGACTAGACTATAGACTAGACTATAGACTATATACTATAGACTAGACTATAGACTAGACTATAGACTAGACTATAGACTATAGACTATATACTATAGACTAGACTATAGACTAGACTATAGACTAGACTATAGACTAGACTATAGACTAGACTATAGACTAGACTATAGACTAGACTATAGACTAGACTATAGACTAGACTATAGACTATAGACTAGACTATAGACTAGACTATAGACTAGACTATAGACTAGACTATAGACTAGACTATAGACTAGACTATAGACTAGACTATAGACTAGACTATAGACTAGACTATAGACTAGACTATAGACTAGACTATATACTAGACTATAGACTAGACTATAGACTAGACTAGACTATAACTATAGACTAGACTATATAGACTAGACTATAACTAGACTATAGACTAGACTATAGACTAGACTATAGACTAGACTATATAGACTAGACTATAGACTAGACTATAGACTATATAGACTAGACTATAGACTAGACTATAGACTAGACTATAGACTAGACTATAGACTAGACTATAGACTAGACTATAGACTAGACTATAGACTAGACTATAGACTAGACTATAGACTAGACTATAGACTAGACTATAACTAGACTATAGGCTATAGTCTATAGTCTAGACTATAGACTAGACTATAAGACTAGACTATAGACTAGACTATAGACTAGAATATAGACTAGACTATAGACTAGACTATAAGACTAGACTATAGACTAGACTATAGACTATAGACTATAACTATAGACTAGACTATAGACTAGACTATAGAACTAGACTATAGACTTAGACTATAGACTATAGACTATATAGACTAGACTATAGACTAGACTATAGACTATAGACTAGACTATAGACTAGACTATAGACTAGACTATAGACTAGACTATAGACTAGACTATAGACTATACTATAGACTAGACTATAGACTAGACTATAGACT
Organism: Sarcophaga peregrina; assembly: GCA_014635995.1. Taxonomy (NCBI): domain Eukaryota; kingdom Metazoa; phylum Arthropoda; class Insecta; order Diptera; family Sarcophagidae; genus Sarcophaga; species Sarcophaga peregrina. The sequence goes on from CM025793.1 coordinate 39,927,183, forward strand.
ATACTATAGACTATACTATAGACTAGACTATACTATAGACTAGACTATATACTATAGACTAACTATAGACTAGACTATAGACTAGACTATAGACTAGACTATAGACTAGACTATAGACTATACTATAGACTAGACTATACTATACTATAGACTAGACTATAGACTAGACTATAGACTATACTATAGACTAGACTATAGACTAGACTATAGACTAGACTATAGACTATATACTATAGACTATATATAGACTATACTAGACTAGACTATAGAATAGACTATAGACTAGACTATATAGACTAGACTATATACTAGACTATATACTATACTATAGACTATCTATAGACTAGACTATGACTAGACTATAGACTAGACTATAGACTATACTATAGACTAGACTATATAGACTATACTATAGACTATACTAGACTAGACTATAGACTATTACTATAGACTAGACTATATATAGACTAGACTATAGACTATAGATAGACTATAGACTATACTATAGACTAGACTATAGACTACTATAGACTAGACTATGACTAGACTATAGACTATACTATAGACTAGACTATAGACTAGACTATAGACTAGACTAAGACTATAGACTAGACTAAGACTAGACTATAGACTAGACTACAGACTAGACTATAGACTAGACTATATATAGACTATACTATAGACTATAGACTACTATAGACTATACTATAGACTAGACTATATACTAGACTATAGACTAGACTATACTATAGACTATAGACTAGACTATAGACTAGACTATAGACTATACTATAGACTAGACTATAGACTATAGACTAGACTATAGACTAGACTATATACTAGACTATAGACTAGACTATACTATAGACTAGACTATAGACTATACTATAGACTAGACTATATACTAGACTATAGACTAGACTATACTATAGACTAGACTATAGACTATACTATAGACTAGACTATAGACTAGACTATATATAGACTATACTATAGACTAGACTATATACTAGACTATAGACTTGACTATAGACTAGACTATAGACTATACTATAGACTAGACTATAGACTAGACTATATACTAGACTATAGACTAGACTATACTATAGACTAGACTATAGACTATACTATAGACTAGACTATAGACTAGACTATAGACTTGACTATAGACTACTATAGACTATATAGACTATACTATAGACTAGACTAGACTATAACTAGACTATAGACTAGACTATACTATAGACTATAGACTAGACTATAGACTAGACTATAGACTAGACTATAGACTAGACTATTACTAGACTATAGACTATAGACTATTACTATAGACTAGACTATAGACTAGACTATAGAATAGACTATAGACTATATACTAGACTATAGACTAGACTTAGACTAGACTATACTATAGACTAGACTATAGACTATACTATAGACTAGACTATATACTAGACTATACATTATACTATAGACTATATAGACTAGATTATATACTATAGACTAGACTATAGACTAGACTATAGACTATAGACTAGACTAGACTAGACTAGACTATAGACTAGGACTATAGACTAGAGACTAGACTATAGACTATATACTAGACTATAGACTAGACTATAGACTAGAACTATAGACTAGACTATACTATACTATAGACTATAGACTAGACTACAGACTAGACTATAGACTACTATAGACTATAGACTAGACTATGACTAGACTATAGACTAGACTATAGACTAGACTATAGACTAGACTATATATAGACTATACTAGACTAGACTAGACTAGACTATAGACTAGACTATAGACTATATACTATAGACTAACTATAGACTAGACTTAGACTAGACTATATAGACTAGACTATAGACTAGACTATAGACTATAGACTAGACTAAGACTAGACTATAGACTAACTATAGACTAGACTATAGACTATAGACTATGACTATAGACTAGACTATGACTAGACTATAGACTAGACTATATAGACTAGACTATAGACTAGACTATATAGACTAGACTATATAGACTAGACTAGACTATAACTAGACTATAGACTAGACTATAGACTAGAACTATAGACTAGACTATAACTAGACTATAGACTAGACTATAGACTAGACTATAGACTATAGACTACTATAGACTAGACTATAGACTAGACTAGACTATAGATAGACTATAGACTAGATATAGACTAGACTAGACTATATACTATAGACTAGACTATAGACTAGACTATAGACTAGACTATAGACTAGACTATAGACTAGACTATAGACTAGACTATAGACTAGACTAGACTATAGACTAAGACTATAGACTAGACTATAGACTAGACTATAGACTAGACTATAGACTAGACTATAGACTAGACTATAGACTAGACTATAGACTAGACTATATACTAGACTATAGACTAGACTATAGACTATAGACTAGACTAAGACTATAGACTAGACTATAGACTATAGACTAGACTATAGACTAGACTATAGACTAGACTATAGACTATAGACTAGACTATAGACTAGACTATAGACTAGACTATAGACTAGACTATAGACTAGACTATAGACTAGACTATAGACTAGACTATAGACTAGACTATAGACTAGACTATATACTAGACTATACTATAGACTAGACTATATACTATACTACAGACTAGACTATAGACTACATTATAGACTAGACTTTAGACTAGACTATAGACTACATTATGTACTAGACTTTAGACTAGACTATAGACTAGACTATAGACTAGACTATTACTAGACTATAGACTAGACTATAGACTAGACTATAGACTAGACTATAGACTAGACTATAGACTAGATATAGACTAGACTATATAGACTAGACTATAGACTAGACTATAGACTAGACTATAGACTAGACTATAGACTAGACTATAGACTAGACTATAGACTAGACTATAGACTAGACTATAGACTAGACTATAGACTAGACTATAGACTAGACTATAGACTAGACTATAGACTAGACTATAGACTAGACTATATACTAGACTATAGACTAGACTATAGACTATACTATAGACTAGACTATAGACTAGACTATATACTAGACTATAGACTATACTATAGACTATACTATAGACTAGACTATAGACTATACTATAGACTAGACTATAGACTATACTATAGACTATACTATAGACTAGACTATATACTAGACTATAGACTATAGACTACTATAGACTAGACTATAGACTATACTATAGACTAGACTATAGACTAGACTATAGATAGACTATAGACTATCTATAGACTAGACTATACTATAGACTAGACTATATACTAGACTATAGACTAGACTATAGACTACTATAGACTAGACTATAGACTATACTATAGACTAGACTATAGACTAACTATAGACTATACTATAGACTAGACTATATACTAGACTATAGACTAGACTATAGACTAGACTATAGACTAGACTATATAGACTAGACTATAGACTAGACTATATACTAGACTATAGACTATACTATAGACTAGACTATGACTAGACTATAGATAGACTATAGACTATATACTATACTATAGACTAGACTATAGACTATACTATAGACTAGACTATATACTAGACTATAGACTAGACTATACTATAGACTAGACTATAGACTATACTATAGACTAGACTATATACTAGACTATAGACTAGACTATACTATAGACTATAGACTAGACTATAGACTTGACTATAGACTAGACTATAGACTAGACTATAGACTAGACTATAGACTATACTATAGACTATACTATAGACTATACTATAGACTATACTATAGACTAGACTATAGACTATACTATAGACTAGACTATATACTAGACTATAGACTAGACTATACTATAGACTAGACTATAGACTATACTATAGACTAGACTATATAGACTAGACTATATAGACTAGACTAGACTATATAGACTAGACTATAGACTATACTATAGACTAGACTATAGACTAGACTATATAGACTAGACTATACTATAGACTAGACTATAGACTAGACTATAGACTAGATATAGACTAGACTATAGACTAGACTATATACTAGACTATAGACTAGACTATAGACTATAGACTACTATAGACTAGACTATAGACTAGACTATAGACTAACTATAGACTAGACTAGACTATAGACTAGACTAGACTATAGACTAGATATAGACTAGACTAGACTATATACTAGACTATAGACTAGATATAGACTAGACTATAGACTAACTATAGACTAGACTATAGACTAGACTATAGACTAGACTATATACTAGACTATAGACTAGACTATAGACTAGACTATAGACTAGACTAAGCAAAAAATGAAAAATTGAAAAATAAAAATTATTTCATTACGTAACCAGTTTTATTTTATTTTTCATTATTGTTGTTGTTGTTGTTGCTTTTGTATTTAATTGTTAATTGAAAGTTTTTACATTTCCATAACAGCCCACCACATACACAATATAAAATTTAAGCTGAATTAACTGGCAGAACTACAGTGTTTTGTAATTATTTTTCAATGCAAATTAAAAGACAAGGCAAGCATGTCAACAAAGTTAAATAAAATAAAAAAAATTCATAAAAAAGAACAGAACTTCTACTTGTGATTGCTATCTGTTGTATGAATATATTGTTCAACTGCAATGTGCTATCCATTTCGTGGTTTCAAAACTATGGGACTGGAATTCGACATCTCTGTCAAACTAAGTTTTCTTTTCAGCTGAAAGTCTAACATTGACGAAACTGGATCGCTTAACTATCACGCACAACGCATTAAAATGATCAAAACCTACTACAAAAATTGTGATTCTGCCAAAGCCACATATCGTGCTTTAAGAAGAGATTATGGTTTCTATAATCGTCCAACTACGAAAGCAATATGGCAAAATTGTGAAGAAATTTAAAGAGACTGGCCTGCACATCATCCCTCATTTCCCTGCGTTTCCCTCGTTCTACAGAAAATATCGCAATTGTAAGTGAAAGTGTTGCCGAAGACCCAAATGTGTCGATTCCTCGTCGTTCTCAGGAATTAGAACTGTTTTGCGGCACAATATGGCGTATTTTGCATTTAGATCTACACCTACAACCATATAAAGTCTAGATAACGCAACAACTGAAGCCAGCTGACCATTCAAAACGTCGTAAATACACGGAATGGGTGCTTGAACAATAGGGGGTGGACGGCAATTTTTCGTATAAAAATTTTCTTCAGCGAAGAAGCTTATTTCACACTCGGTGGGTATGTTAATAAACAAAATTGTCGTATTTGGGGTTCTGAGAATCTTCAAGTAATAGAAGATAGGCCATTACATCTAGCAAAAGTCACTAATTGGTGCGATCTATGGTCCGAAGGTATGATTGGACCTTTCTTCTTCGAAAACGACGATGGAGAACGAGTGTCACTGTCAATTTGAAGCATTATGGTCATATGGCAACCGATTTTTTTTGCCTATTTGCTTGCTATTGAAGAATAGGACTTGCAAAAAATGTGGTTTCAACAAGACGGTGCCATATGCAGCACAACTCGAGTGAATATGGCTTTATTGCAAGAGACATTTCCTGGCCGCGTAATTTCTCGTCGTGACGATATCAACTGACCACCAAGATCATGCGATTTGGCACCATTAGACCTTTTTCTTTGTGGGGCTAAGCGAAAGACCGTGTTTATGCATATAAACCTTCAACTTTTGACCACTTAAAAACCAACATTCGTCAAGATATGGCTAAGATACCGTCTAATATGTATCCAAAAATTGTCAAAAATTACCTCAAAAGCATCAATGCTTCCAACACTTCGCGTGGAGGTCATTTAAATGATGTAGTGTTTCACACAGAATGTCAAGTTTCAAACTTTACAAAAAAAAAAAAAAGAAGAAAAATCATGAAGAAAACTATTTTATATGTGCTTTATTTACGATTACTTTTGAAACATTTGAAGAGTGCAAGGTACTACGTAATGTGATATCCAAGTCTGACAGGGCTTATAGGAAAATTGTTAAGAAATGCAGTCTACTGTTGTCCCGGATGTCGTACTACTATGAGAAATCCAGCAAATTGTATAGGTCGTTGTCAACAACAATAATAATCCCCAGCCTAACACTTAATATTGAGGGCAAGAGAAGTCTTGTACTTCCCTTAAACTTTATAGGGTATCCCTATATTGGTCATTACAACCCTTCAGTCAGGATTACGGCCTAGCTTCTCAACACCACTCATGTTGTGTGTGTTAATTTTTATGCGTGGGTGGCGGGACCTACACTTTAAAGTCGTTTTTGAACGCCAGATTTTTTTGAGAAACTTTTCATGGCAATTTTATTTCGCTCTCAGAGTTTTTGCCAGAAATCCTGCGAAGAGGAAGTCGTCGAAGAAATATTTTTTCACATTCCGATTTTGATGTCTGACCTAATGCCATGACAAATCCAGTAAACTGTGCTGCTCCGTGTCACTAACGACAATTCACTGCCTAGCACAAGAGGTTTTCCTTGCAATAATGCTCCTCCACACGATACAACAATGTATTCCGATGATTAACTCTCATTGTCACAGTAACAATATGTTGGGCCGGCTGTCAACCTCAAATTATTCCTTGATAGTCTAGTGCATAACTAAGATCTTCTCTTAACGCAAATTGCCGAAAACGATTTTGATTGCTTCAAAACCCTTTCGTTTGAGAAGACTCTTTGCCCCTTGCACATACACACACAAGCTCTCGGCTTTCGTACCTGCAATACGGATTTAGGAAAGAACAGCCCACTGTTAACGCGATAAAGAGGGTAGCCGACATTGCGAGAGAAGCAATGGAGGGCGAAAGATGGAGATTTGGCATCAAGGAATACTGCGCGGTTGTCACACATGACGTTAGAAAAGCGTTCAACTCAGCGAATTGGGAGGGTATTACGAGAGCCCTCTTTAACTTAACTACGCCGCCATACTTAATGGAGATTCTGAACAATTACTTTCAGGACGGGAAGGTAATATGCCTAACAAATGAAGGAGAAAAAGCGGGAGGCCCGCAAGGCCCACTACTATGGAACATTATGCACGATGGAGTACTTCGACTGCGATTGACAAACGGGATTACAATTGTGGGCTTTGCAGATGACATTGCCATAGTCTCGGTAGCTAAGACGGTACAAGAAATAGGGGAGAAAACCAACACAGCGATTCGAAATGTTGGAGCATGGCTTTGTTTGTTTTGATACTTGCTGCACATAAAATGGAGAAAGTTTTGATAAGCGGCCGGAAGATAGTAGAGAAGATGCAATTGACCGTTGGAGGCGCAAAGATTAAATTGAAGAGGGCGATAAAATACTTGGGAGTAATTATCGATGACAGGATGAATTTCAAGGAGCACGTAAAAGGCATCTGTAAGGCACGGAGCACTGGAGAGGATGATGCCAAATATTGGAGAACCAGGTCCATTCAAAAGGAGGATAATTTCGGGGGTAGTAACGTCGATTATGCTTAATGCTTGCGCAATATGATTGGAGGTACACTTCGTAGGGACGACAAAGAGAATATTGTCTTAGGCGTTTCGTCTAAGCGCGATTAAACGGATAAGTGGCTTCAGGACAGGATCTGATAAAACGGTAGTGATATTAATAAAGACAATACCAATAGACATATTGGGGGATGAGATGAGGCGGATATACTTTCGCCGTCTCGAATGTCCAGGACGGATAGCGATTATAAAAGCGGAAGAAAGAAGGACTTCCATTCACAAATGCCAGTCACAATGGGAGAACAGTTTAAAGGGAAGATGGACATTTCGGCTTATCCCTGATATAACCCCTTGGATGAAGAACAAACATTGTGAGCTGATTTACTACGTGACCTAGTTCCTAACTGGTCATGGATGTTTTAGGAAGTTCCTGCACAGATTTGGTCATGATACTTCCCCTATTTGCCCAAATTGTGTAGATGGGGAAGAAGATGTGGAGGATACTCTAACATGCTGCCCCAGATTTAGATGACCCGAAGAAACGAGTTTAGGACCAAACCGGTTAATGGAAGGGATATTGAATTGTAGGATTCTATGTCACCGTGGTCTAGTGGGTAGTGTGTTGGCTTATTAGACAAAAGGCCCGGGTTCGTATCCCAGGTCAGACATCAAAAACGAAAAATATTTCTTCGCCGACTTCCTCTCAGCAGATTTCTTGCAGACTCTGAGAGTAAAAATTGTTATGAAAAAGCTTCTCAAAAATCTGTCGTTCGGAGTTGACTTTAAACTGTAGGTCCCGCCACTCATGTATAAAATTAACGCACACAATATAAGTGGTGTGAGAAGCTAGGTCGTAATCCTGACTGAAGGGTTGTAATGGCCAATTATGTATGAATGTGGGATTCTATGGAGTAAATATAGTCAGAGAATGGCTGAAGTTATGCTGGAACTCCGAAAACTGGAGGAACGTAGGCGAAATTTGACATAATGCGATAGAGCTTTCAAGCTAATCAGCCCTCTGAGAAGAAATATCTTACGGCAGTCCCGCGGGCGGAGATTGGTTGAGTTGTATAATAAGTAGACACCTGTGATGGTGAATTTTCACCTGCTATAGGGTATCACAAGGCGTGTCGCCATATTCTGTATATTATCCTGAATTGCATTGTATTTGCTTTTGTATTCCTCTCTGTAAGTGTGTATGTGTGTGTGTAAGTATTTTTGTTTATCTTTTAATCGTTACACAAGCATTTAAAATGTCATTAATTACTGCTGCTGATATCCTTAAATACAGTTCATGTCCTGGGTTTTTTTTTATTTTATTGCCACTGAGATGCTCTTTTGGATTAATTAAACGATACGACACGATACAACACGATGCGATACAATGCAAGGAAATGCAGAAACTACTCCCGTGTATTGTTTTTTTGTAAATAAAATGTGAAATTCATATTTAATTTCCTTCGAACATAATAATGAAGGCAATGGGCAACGGTAATGGAATGGACAACGATGGTAGTAGAGTGGGTCCACAGTAGTGAAAGAAAAAGAAAAAGGAAATTTAAAAAATAAGCAGAGAAATGAAAGAAAACAATTAAAAGAATCGCCGAAAAAATATGAAAACAAATCCATAGTGCAAGTGACAATAAACAATGATCTGAGGGCGACAAACCAATTGGGATAAAGGCGAAGGACATGCTTCCTGTAGTGTACAGTGCAGACTAGTGTCCAAAAAGATTGTCAATGATATCAAGTTTATACTGGGCCTAGACCTTGCGAATTATCATCTACGATGAGATATGAAGAATGGAAATTTGCGGATGACATTAAACGATTCATCAAAGCTATGGTTAGTTGAACTTAACTTGCAATTGCTGGCCAATAAGACCAAATTCCTGCTTACAAGATAATATGGCTACAAGATGAAAATCTCTTTGGATTCTTTTTTCGTACTCCTTTAAGGAACACGCGGTATTTCTAATGGGAACAAGGCACGCGGAAGTGAGAAGTACTCTCTTAGCTTTGTTGTAAATCATTCTGCACCTACTGCCTGCAAAGGTGGTGATTGAAACTTTGATGGAAATGGAACATTTATGTTAAGGATGTCATATCTTAAATAAGAAATTACTGAAGACACTGATTAAGCAATTGCTGGGATCCAGAGAGAGATTTTCTTCATGTTTTTCATTTTGCATTTGTTGTTGTTGTTTGCGGTAATGGTTACGTGTTGTAAGTGGTAAAACTGTTGCAAGCAGGATTTAAAAGAACGACAACAACGTGCCTTATTTGAGTTCTCTTTCCACTGATGGTCTCTTGATAAACGTTGTTTGGTTTTGGTCTGGGTGTGGGTTACCCTATGTGGTTAACAAACAAATCCTTATTCCCACTAAACGAGACAATAAACCAAGCAAAACAGAACAGCACAGAACAGAGCAGAACAGAATAATGTTTGGAGAACATTCCCCTTTTAAAGTCAAAGTAATTTTTCTTTTTCTTCCATTTTTTGTTGACGATTGCTGTACGTTTGCTATACGTTTTAGAACAAGGAATTTAAACTGCGATTTAAAAAATCTTGAAATCTTTACTCGAATAGTGTACATCTGAAATGGTTGTTCAAATGATGAGAAGAAAAATGGAAATCTTTTTCCATGTTTAACTTGTAATTTTATTTGTTTGAACAATTACTGCCAATCACTTCTGTGTCATGTTAAATGCCGGATTTTAAAGCAACAATAAAACACTAGAGAGAGAAGAAAAAAATTACATTTTAAAAGAAAATCTCTCGAGGAAAAACATAAAAAGACAATTAGTAGAGCAGCTCTATTTGCTATTTGAAAACAGGAAAAATCTTGATGAAGTCAATACACTTTCTAAGTTGTTGACAAACTAGTCGCCGTGGTCTAGTGGGTAGTGTGTTGGCTTATTAGACAAAAGGCCCGGGTTCGTATCCCAGGTCAGACATCAAAACGAAAATATGAAAATATTTCTTCGGCGACTTCCTCTCAGCAGATTTCTGGCAAAAACTCTGAGAGTAAAAATTGCCATAAAAAGCTTCTCAAAAATCTGTCGTTCGGAGTCGACTAAATAACTTACATATCATTAACCAATAGGAACACAATTTGCGTGACGTTCATTGATTCAATATGCGTAGAAAGTTTAAAATTTTGTGTGCGTGATGGCGCAATCTTTAGTTTATCATTCTTGGGCAGACTAGCGTCAATATCAATTATCATTCTTGGGCTCCGTACTAGCGTCAATAACTGGAACGATCACGGGTGCTAAGATTGTTGGGGTTATGATTGCGAGCAGGGAGAATTGGGCCTCAGTGGCGAATTACGTGGAGGGCATTCTAAGCCTGAAGAAAAGAGATCTTTTGGCTGCTGAACATATCGGCACGCCGTCATAGATTATGCTGGCACACGTGTCAAACAAGATTCGAAACAGAAATGTGAACGAAAGGAATAGTAGAGACACTTAGATGTCTCCTAAAGTTTCGATACGCAATCCGGATGTGGATATGAGCACGCAAGGGCCAAAACGACTCCACTCCGAAGTAATACCACCGTAATTCCGTTGTGGGAACAATAAGTCCACGAAACGAGGAGGGAATTCAGTGGGTCAGGGACCCACACACGGAATATGTGACGACTTCCCCTATGGTGCGGTCGTACATCATCTTTGCAAATATTCCTTCAATGTACGTTTAAACTGTTTTACCATTGCTTTTAAATAAGGGGGTGAAGCATCGTTCTTAGGTCTTCTAGGTATTGTTATAGTCTTTCCAAGTCCATAAACTTCGCAGGTTTATTTAAAAATTTATTGCACAACTGGTAACTCTTTTTGATTGCAGAAATCATACACTTCTGGTCATTACGGCAATTTCGAAACGATTGCTGTGGCATTGACATGAGGGGAAAGAGCTGCATACCTTTATCTCTAACCATTTGATTGGTGTACCTGAGTTTTTGTTTTGCTGCTCCAATATGTTATGCGTAGTGCTAAGGGCTACAGTTTGTTAGTGCCACAAGCACTATAACCATTTCTTTCGTGTTTTCACGCCCTTGGCTGCTACAGGATGGCCTTCACCCTGATCATTTTGCTTTAGATTTAATGGAAATGTATTATCCTTCGTAACCAAGTGGTTTTCTATGTGTGGACGCCATCGAACCTTAACGAGTCCTTTAGGATATCTAATCCTAATGGATTCATATCACAAATTAGCTAGCTGAAGTGATTTGAGTTTTATTTCGAGTTGTATTTCTGTTATCTCTCGACCTACATGACATACGCGTACCTAATTGGTTATTAAAATCCTTCATTCAGGATTACAACCCAGCAGTACACACCACCACTGATCATGTATAAAGAGTGGCGGGGGGACCAACAGTTTAAAGTCGATTCCAAACGATAGGTTTTTGAGAAACTTTTCATGCTAGAAGTCTGCTGAAGGGAAGTCACTGAGGAAATGTGTTTTTTCGTATTTCAAGATATTTGACCTGGGGTTTGAATCCTGGACAACGGCGACTTCTTTCTCTATCATACATATACATAATTGGCCATTACAACCCTTCAGTCAGGATTACGACCTAGCTTCTTACACCACTTATGTTGTGTGCGTTAATTTTATACATGAGTGGCGGGACCTGCAGTTTAAAATCGACTCCGAACGACAGATTTTTGAGAAGCTTTCCATGGCAATTTTTACTCTTAGAGTCTTTGCCAGAAATCTGCTGAGAGGAAGTCGCCGAAGAAATATTTTTCATTTTGATGTCTGACTTGGGATTCGAACCCGGGCCTTTCGTCTAATAAGCCAACACACTACCTACTAGACCGCGGCGACTTCTTTCTTTATCGATTCTATATTATTTGGTAATCTGAGGCATCGGCAATAAGCATTTCTCGGGTCTCCTAGAGGTGATGTATTTTGTCAATTGCCTTCATAACAAATCTTAACTTGATACTCTCTAAAAACGCGACGAATGGCAACCTGAACACTGGAACATGCATGTTAAGGATGTCATTTCTTAAAGAAGAAATTACTGAAGGCACTGATTAAGCAATTGCTGGACTTAAATGGGATGCAGCCTTTGCTATGCATGCAGTACCACTTTCAATATCTTATGATACTTAAGAGAGAGATTTTCTTCCTGTTTTTCTTTTTGCATTTGTTGTTGTTGTTTGTGGTAATGGTTACGTGTTGTAAGTGGTAAAACTGTTGCAAGCAGGATTTAAAAAAAACGACAACAACGTGCCTTATTTGAGTTCTCTTTCCACTGATGGTCTCTTGATAAACGTTTTTTGGTTTCGGTCTGTGTGTGGGTTACCCTATGTGGTTAACAAACAAATCCTTATTCCCACTAAACGAGACAATAAACCAAGCAAAACAGAACAGCACAGAACAGAGCAGAACAGAATAATGTCTGGAGAACATTCCCTTTTTAAAGTCAAAGTAATTTTTCTTTTTTTTCCATTTTTTGTTGACGATTGCTGTACGTTTGCTATACGTTTTAGAACAAGGAATTTAAACTGCGATTTAAAAAATCTTGAAATCTTTACTCGAATAGCGTAAATGATGAGAAGAAAAATGGAAAACTTTTTCCATGTTTAATTTGTAATTTTATTTGTTTGAACAATTACTGCCAATCACTTCTGTGTCATGTTAAATGCCGGATTTTAAAACAACAATAAAACACTAGAGAGAGAAGGAAAAAAAATTACATTTTAAAAGAAAATCTCTCGAGGAAAACATAAAAAGACAATTAGTAGAGCAGCTCTATTTGCTATTTGAAAACAGGAAAAATCTTGATGAAGTCAATACATTTTTTAAGTTCTTGACAAAGATTTTTGAAAAGCTAGAATTGCCAAATTTAGTAAGAATAGCAGCCAGAAGAGCGGTGTCTCAAAGGCTATTTTAAAGCTTCTCGATCTCACCAAGGAGAAGATGAGAGATCGCCTTAATGCTGTTAAAGTATCCAAACTTTATTGATTCATTGAAACATCGTTGCAATGCAGCTAGTGTTTCACTACTACTTGGGCGTTTGCTCTAGCGAGATAAGTATTCTTACATAGTACCCTTCTTTATTGCAGGCCACAACCATTTGTGTTTGATCGGTAAGTAACTCGCATACTGCATTACTGACAGAATTCGTTCTTTAGCCGGAGACTATCCGTCTGTGAAACTCCCTACCTGCAGAAGTCTTTCCTGCCACTTACAACATAAAAAAGATTCAAACCTAATGTCCTCAAACACTAATCCCTTTGGTATCCTTGCCATAACTACGTTTCTTAATTCCAACACAATGCACTGCATGAGTAGGTGCCACCCCCTGAGTGTAAGGTTAGGTTAGGATAGGTTAGGACGTGTACTTGTCAACTGTGACAAAGTACAGTACCCGGAGGTCGAATTGACCCATTGTACTACGTCCTAGCTTCTCACGCAACTCGTGTTGTGTACGTTAATTTTTATGCATAAGTGGTGGGACCTACAGTTTAAAGTCGACTCCGAACGACAGATTTTTTTTCTAAGAAACTTTTCATAGCAATTTTTTTTTACTCTCAGAATTTTTGCCAGAAATTTACAGAGATTAAGAAATATTTTCTTATTTTCGTTTTGTTGTCTGACTTGGGATTCGAACTCAGGTCTTTTGTCTAATAAGGCAATCCATTACCTACTAGACCACGGCGACTTGAGTGTTGGTCTTATCAAAAAAATGGTATTTGGCGTCCTACTTTATTGTATTCATTCGTACGGCATTCTATTGCAATTAATAGCGTAGAGAGATTTAAGAGCACTTCGACCATACCATGCTGCCTAGAATATATAGAGAGGGTATCAGTGAAAAACTTTAGGATGCTGTAAAGATAATGCCTTCCCTAGAACTTTCTAAGCTTACTTGTATGACTCATTAACATCCTACCTGTTCCAAATATGTGCTCCTTATCATAACATCGAAATATAGTGCTTTAGACGATTCTTATTCCGAATGATTGACTAATGTACGGTGCCTGGATCTAAACACCATTCAATATTTTTAAATTTCTTTTAGATAATGTGACGCCTAATTCAGACTCTTCTTATCATAATTACTCAACAAAATTTAAAATTTTCTCAAACACTTTTGACTTGAAAAAGGACTCTACATTTCTCAATTTTCCCTTATACGGAGTAGAGGCATTGTAAACATCTCTATATCTATATAGAGTTTCACTTAGAAAATAGATCAGAGATCCCCAATGTTTTACTCTGCAAGCGAATATACTCGATTCTGTTACATTATCTGTGTTCAATCGATAGGTATGCCATAGAATGATCTGGAGCTTCTGGATTAGTGTGCCTCATTACGAAGCATTAAGAAAAGAACTGCCGAGCATTCAATTTGGCATGTTACAGCGCAAAAAGCTTGTATCACACTTGCCTTAAATTGGTCTAACCAAAGTTATAGTCCATAGCTCAGGTTTTTGCTTCTACACACAATAAACATCACCTCCAGAGTATTACTTCAAGGAGCTCATAAAATACATCGATGAAAAGGTATCTGTAACCCAGGAAGCACTAAAGAGGATGATGCCGCATATTGGAGGACCAGGTCCATTCAAAAGGGGGATAATTTCGAGGGTAGTATCGTCGAGGCACTCTACGTGGGGACGACAAGCAGGAAACTGTCTTCGGTGTATAGTCTAAGCGTGATTAGACAGATAATAGGCTTCAGAACAGTGCCTGAGGAATCGGTACTGATATTGGCAAAGACAATACCAATAGACATATTGGGGGATGAGCTGAGGCAGACATACTTTCGCCGTCTCGAATGTCTAGGACGGACAGCGGCTATAAAAGCGGAAGAAAGAAGGACGTCCATGCACAAATTACAATCACGATGGGAGAATCGAGTAAAGAAAAGATGGGCATTTCACCTTGTCCCTGATATAACCTCTTGGATGGAGAACAATTATTGCGAGCGGAATTACTACGTAATCCAGTTCCTAACCGGTCACGAATGTTTTAGGCAGTACCTGCATAGATTTGGTTATGATAATTCCCCTATATGCCCAAATTGTGTAGATGAGGTGGAAGATGTGGAGCATACTCTAACATACTGCCCCGGATTGAGATGACTCGGAGAAACGAGTTTAGCACCAAACCGGCTAAAGGAAGAGCTGTTGAATTCTAAGATTCTATGGAGCCAATATAGCCAGAAAATTGCCGAAGTAATGATGGAACTCCGAAGGTTGGAGAAATGAAGGCCAAATTCGATAGAACGTGATAAAGCTTTAAAGCTAACCCGCCATCCGAGAAGTAATACTTTACAGCAGTCCCGCGGGGTGAGAATGGTTGAAATGTGTAGGGAGGTGGGTTTAGTACGTAGGTACCAGTGACAATGAATAGTGCATGCTTTTGTTGGAAGAAACGTATCTTTAGAAGATTCCCACCTCCGGCTGAAGATATAAGAATAAAAAAACGTCCAGAGTATTTGTGGGCTTCCGCCAACATATACCACTCTCTGTATACCCTGCGATACTGTGTACTCACGAGTCTGGTGAACGACTTATTCCTTTATTAGAGCAATATTATGCAATTTGATTCCATTAGACAAGCAAAATAGACAAGCAAATATATGACGTCAGGTAAGTAAAGCAGCTATTCCTGGGAGAAAATATTGGTATGTGTGTGAAAAAAATTCGAATTTACAGAGCTAATGTTCAATTTAACAAAGCAATGTTAAGTGATTAACAGAATGCAAAACAATGTCTGTGAAGAATGATTAATATTGTTCAGGTATCCCACTATATATCCATGGTATCAGGGATTAAAAGCATGTTCATACGTTACTTGGAACCAGAATTATAAGCAACAAAGCTAATTGGTTTCTTCAAATGATTAACAAAAAATTTTCTATATAAATCGGATAAAAAAATGGATTTATAGGGCTGGATAGCCACTTTATCAATGTTTCCAAAACAATGGAATAGAGTAGAGATTCCATTACAACAATTATACTAAATAATACTTCGTTTTCAATCTGGCAACTTTGAGAATTTTTCTGTTGATTTGTTATTGTTATTACAGTATAGTTTTGTTGTTCTTCTATTTTTTGTTAGCAAAACAGGCGACTAAGTTCAGTCAGTCTTGTGTGAAGACGCGGTGCATTTGAAGAAAGTAATCGGGGTTTGAAGATCTTCATAACAAAGATTAGTTGAATAATGGTAAATAAAGGAATAAAAAAAGAAAAGCAATTGTTGTTGTTTACATCAAGTTGCAAACAGTGGCACACAAAATTGTGCCAATAATACAAAATTTATTTTTATTTTATTTGAAATCTACAGGCTCCTATATTAAACGTTTTAATCTGTCGTTCGGAGTCGACTTTTTTGCTACGGTAAAACAGTAACAGTGTGATAAAACAGAAGTACACGAATGGACTATGTACAGTGCTTAAGAATTACATGAAATAACACATCTTTTTTTAGTCCGGCAACTTCGAGAACCTCTCTGTTGTTTTGTTATTGTGTTATTACTATATAGTTTTATGGTTTTTCTGGTTATTTTTTTATTTTTTGATTTTAATATTCTTGATTTAAAACAAACATTCTGTGTTTATTCTGTATAGGATATGTATTATTGGTCGATTATTTGTAAAATTTAAATTAAAATCCATTTTTTTTGGTTTAATAGACCAAATTCTTCATGCTTGCTTGTCAGTATTACGTCATGCTTGATTGACTATTTATTTAATTCATTAAAGGGGTGTTTATTTATTCGTTTATTTCTTTATTTGTTGTTATTGTTGTTGTTTATTTTCTTAATTTATGATTGATATGATCATTAAATTTGATTTATGGTCGATTATTATAAAGTCTTTAGGGAGACTAAAACAAAAACGCCCTGCCTGAGTGCCTTAAATCCAATAATACCTGGACAATAAATTAACTGTTGCAGTTAAGGGAGATGGAAAAGAACGAAAACAATCAAATAGGAGGGAGAGAGGAAAAGAAAAAGCTAAATTCTATGAAAAGAAAATGAAAAAATTAATAATTTATGGCATATAAATAAATAAAACAAAACCCTGGAATAAGTTCTAACACAATAATAAAAAAGAAAAACAAATTAAATGAAATGAAAGGAAAGGGAAAAGTGAAAGAAAAAGAGAAAATATCGAGGAAATAATGAAGTCAACAGAAATAGAAAATTTTTCGACTTTAAAAGTAAAGTTAAATAATAAAACAAGGCCATTTGAATGATAGGCCCTGGATTAGTTAGAAGCCAGAAAGAAAGCAGCTATCCATCGTTAACTGGTTTGATTTTCAAGTACTCCAATATTAGGGAATTAACCACATAAGTACGGACCAGAGGTCAGCAATAAGTATTCAAAATGATAAGTAGATTCGAGTCATACTTATAATTTCACACTTATTTTGATATCATACTCATACTCAAAGTTGGAAGTACTTGTCGTATTCATACTTAACAACACGCATGATCTTATTGACTTCGACTCGTTTCTACTTAACATTTACACGCAGCACAAAATAAATATGATTCGCGTACGAACACTGCAATACTCATAAGAAGATTGGACCTTCTGGACGAAAGTAACTAGGGCTACTTATTTCGAGAGCTTACTTACTTACTTACTTAATAAGTCATTGCAATCATTTAGTCAGGACCAGAGATTCGAGTCATACACGCATTCATACTTATTTTGATATCATACTCATACTACTCATATTCAAAGTTGGAACTATGTGTCGTATTCATACTTAACAATACGCGTAATGTTATTGACTTCGACTCGCCTCTACTTAACATTTACACGAAGCACAAAACAAGTATGATTCGCGTACGAGTACTGCAATACTCACAAGAAGATTGTGTGTATGCTTTGGTTGTTGTCTTTGTCTTTGTCTTTCCTGTCTTTTCTTTATTTGTATATACAACAACAACATAAACTGAAAATTTTAATGAATGATTCGAATCACTTGAATCACTTATAAGTATTAAAAGTATTTTTATAAAATTTATGAATCAGAATGAGTAGGCGTATGAATCAATTATATTTTGAATGTTGTGAGTTTGATGTCAACGTTGTACTCATACTCATTGTAACCTAGACTTATAAATCAATGTTGTAGCGAATACGAATGAATCAGAGTAGTTGAATTTCAATTCTGTTGATTCATTCACACGCAAAATTGCATGAGTGCTTATAAGTAGCGGAAAAACGATTCATTGCTGATCTCTGGTACGGACTTAGATTTTACATTGTCAGTTTACTCATGTAATAAAGTGTGCTTCGTGACATTGTCTTGTTGCAATCACACTACCATCCAGTTCATAATTGTCTATGGCAGATCCGAAAATAATGCTGTTTTGCATATGGTCTTAACACTCTAAATGCATGGGAACTGGTTTTCCAGGTTAATTTTAAAATGTATTTTCGGAGTGTAATGGCTTCTCATCGATCACTTTTGGTTTCTCTAAGCTTCTTACGAAGCAATTTTGCTTGTTAACGTAATCCCCGATTCGAAAGAAAATTTTGTATGAAAAATTTAAAAATTTCCAGGCTTCTATGAGCCGGGTTTGACAGTCCTGGGACACAATGGATTTGGAAGTTGGCAAGGGAATCTATTGAAAGTTTTATAGCTTTTTTTTTTATGGGAATACTGATCTTGGGTGCAACGACTAGTAAATAAAGGGATAAAGACACCTCCTTCTTTCTGTAGATTTTGAAATAAAACGGTGGAGCCAGAGTTCATGGAGCATATGCAAAATATTTCGTATTGGAACGCAAGATAGGACCAAATGCTGAAAACGCCTACGAAATGCAAATATTGCATAAAGAGCTGGAAGACAGGCCCAAATGCTGAGAACGCCTAGGAAATGCAAAAAAGAGTCGAACTTCTATAATTTGAACTTCAATTACTTAAATTTCCTACAAGTTGAAGCACCGCAACTGCATCTTGGAGAGGAATTCTAGTACGTTTTACTTCTTTAATTTGAAGTTTCCATAAATTGAAGTTTTTCTGGATTAATGGCGATTCAATTTGTCGAAGTTTGACTGTATTTCATAATAAGATGGAAGACAGGCCCAAATGCAAATGAGAACGCCTAGGAAATGCAAAATACAGTCGAACTTCTATAATTTGAACTTCTATTCTTCAATTTCCTACAAGTTGGAGCTCTGCAACAGCATTGAAAGGAATTCTATTCAGAATTGAAGTTTTTTCTGGATAATGGTGATTCAATTTATCGAAGTTCGACTGTATTTCATAATGAGATGCAAGATAGGTCTTAATGCTGAGAGCACCTAGGAAATGACAAATTCGGATTACTTGCAACATTTTTTCGGCAGTGCACACATGCAAAGAATGCTAAGGTTTGATTGAATCAGTGGAGCTTCTAATTTTGTCGAATTCTTAATACAAAAGATTTGGGTTTGCACCAACACTCTGAATGACAAACCTTGACAAAATTATGAAACTTTAGTTGAAAGATATCAAACAGTTGACGGGTTCATCTGAGTTGCGGTTTTGAAACTACTAAATGGATAAGCCGATTCAACCATTGAAATTCCCTTAAGCAACTTGAAGGCTACAGTATAACTGACGTTTTGTTTTTGTTGCAATTTAAGGAAGATAAGTCGCCGTGGTCTAGTGGGTAGTGTGTTGGCTTATTAGACAAAAGGCCCGGGTTCGAATCCCAGGTCAGACATCAAAACGAAAAAATATTTCTTCGGCGACTTCCTGTCAGCAGATTTCTGGCAAAGACTCTGAGTGTAAAAATTGCCATGAAAAGCTTCTTAAAAATCTGTCGTAAGGAGTCGACTTTAAACTGTAGGTCCCGCCACTTATGTATAAAATTAACGAACACAACATAAGTGGTGTGAGAAGCTAGGTCGTAATCCTGACTGAAGGGTTGTAATGGCCAATTATGTATATATGTATGTATGTAAGTCGTCTTAGTTTAGTAGGTACTGTGTTGGCTTATGAGACGTGAGACCCTGGTTCAAATCCCAGATCAGACATCTCGAACAGAATGAAGCGATTTTCCCTTAACAGATTTCTAGCAAAAACTCTGAAAGTAAATAAAAGTTTGCCATGAAAAGTTCCTCCAAAAAAATCTGTTGTTCAAAATCGACTTTAAACTGAGGAGGATCTACACTCATTTGTAAAATTAACACACACAACATAAGTGATGTTGAGAAGCTAGGTTGTAATCCTGACTGATGGCCTGTAATGGCAGTTTTTCTTTAATTTGGACTTTTTCTTCCCTTCAAAGTCCTATTTATTGAGTTTGGCTTGCTGGCAATAACTTTCATTCAAACATTACGGCCTTCAAAAGCAAAATAAAAAAAAAGTTTTTAAATAAAGACTGAAAGTTTTGTTTTCTTCATTTTACTATTATAATTGTTGTTGTTGTTATTGTTTTCTATTAAATAAAAACTTTATTAATCCTTCACTCATTCATTCATTCATTCACTTCCATTCACATTCATTTCTTATTTAACAGACAGAATCGAATACGTTTTTTGTCAGAGTGTTTATGCCTTAAGCAGATAGTCGGGTTAATAAATTTATTTGCTTCCTTCTGGCAGGTGTTTTATAAAATAGAGGTAGAGGACAATGAGGACAACCATACAAAAATAATGTCGTACCAACTTGTACAAACTCATTCGCAGTTAAACAGTTGTTGTAACAACAACCTTCGCATACAATTAATTGTGAATCTTTATTTAAGACAGACATTCTTGAAGATATCCTTACAGAGGTAGTAAGAGACTCCTTCTTTACATGTTCATTATAAAGAATTTAGCATAGAGAAGATTTACAGAATAAACACAATGGAAATGAATTTCGTAATTTAATTTCTTTTTAGCGGAGAAACTTTTAGAAGCTATACAAACCGGCCCCCAAGAAGTATTTAATTTTTATTGCTTGCAAACAAAGAAAATAGATTTCTCATGACAACCATAATACAGAAGTTCTTGTTTTATTCTCAAAAATTATAAACTAGCTTCTCACACCACTTATGTGGTGTCGCTTTAATTTTATACATGAGTGGCATCATTTTTCTTATTATCGTCTTCTGTTGCAAGTTCTAGAATGACAGGCTTGCCATTTAATGCAGATTGGAGTTAACATTCTGTGTGAAGATGAATTAAGTAAAGTCTTATAGGAAATAAAGACCGAATAGTGTCCTCATTTCGCTGGCTAATTATTTTTTCCGGGCACTCAACCATCGTATCTGATTATACAGTAAAACCCCGCTTAATGCTGTATCAGTATTACGCAGTAGTATTAGGATTCTCTTAAATCGCGCATTGTATTGATACTTGTGGTGCACTATACAGGGTGGCTGATATGTATTGCAATCAACTTCAGGTTGTTTGTAAACCGCTCGTCTGACAGCTGACAGATTTATTCCACTGACAGTACAGTTTATTATTTACAAGTTTACAAAAACATTTTGATCTATTGCATTCAGAAAAAAAGTTATTCGTGATGGAATTCAAGCGTAATAGTGTGATTGCTTTATATTTGGCTGGAAAACCACAGGTGGCTACCGCTAGAGCCCTCCAGTATTTAAATGTGAATAAATCTTTTGTTTCTCGTTCCATTGCTAGTGATCGTGATACTGGCAGTGTTGCATCGCGTCCAAAAAGTGGACGAAAAAAAAAGCGATAACAACACCAGAAATGATCCGAAAAGTGAAGGACAGATTTGATCAAAATCTGCAGTAGTGGAACGGATGCAACACATATTGAAAAATAAGCTTGAACTAAAGCCATTGAAGTTCCAAAGAGTACAAGAGCTCACCGACGGACAAACAGAGTTAGAGTGGAAAAAGTCAAGGAGTTACTTCGTTTGCACGAAAGTGGCCAGTTACCGAATTTTTTTCTCCGATGAGAAGCCATTCCAAATTGAGCAGTTTGTAGACAAACGAAATGATCGGGTTTACTTGCCAAAGAGGTCAGCTGAAAATTTACACCTGCGATTGGCCAACAGAGCTCAAGCGCCGCCAATGGTAATGGTGTGGGCCGCCGTAACGGCGGATGGTCGCTCCCAGGTCGTATTCATCGACCGTGAGGTCAAAATAAATGCCGAGTATTATCGGGAAAATGTCTTAAAGACAGTATTGAAGACCCGGGCAGACAAACATTTCGGCCGCAGACCATGGACATTCCAATAGGACTCCGCACAACCGCACTCAGCACGCGTCAACCAAGAATGGCTTAAAAAGGAGGTTCCTCGCTTAATTTCTACCGCACAATCAACCTCCAAATCTCCGGATCTCAATCCGTTGGACTTTTGTGCCTGGGGCATTTTGGAGAGTAAGGTTCTCACTAAAATATACCAAAGTTTCGATCATCTCAAGACGACACTTCGCCGGCTTACAGAAGATGCAGAAAACCCGCACGCATACATTAAAAAACCGACGCATCTAAAACGAGTCACTACTGTTTGGTGGGGAT
Source organism: Sarcophaga peregrina (assembly GCA_014635995.1). Lineage (NCBI taxonomy): Eukaryota > Metazoa > Arthropoda > Insecta > Diptera > Sarcophagidae > Sarcophaga > Sarcophaga peregrina. The sequence goes on from CM025793.1 coordinate 39,950,136, forward strand.
TTTGGTCCAGAGGCATAATTGGGCCATTTTTCTTCGAAAATGAGCAAGAAGTGGCCGTTACAGTCAATGACGATCGTTATCGGGCCATGTTGAACGAATTTTTGTTCACAAAAATTTAAGACGAGGAGGAGTCATTTGATTTCAACAAGACGGCGCTATATGCCACACAGCCGTAGCTACACTCGACGTTTGGCGCCCTGTTTCTGAAGATCGTATTATCAGTCGTCGAGCTGATGTCGTTTGGCTACCTCGGAGCTGCGATTTGACATCGTTGGAGTATTATTTGTGGGGTGCCGTCAAAGATAAGTGTTACGTCGACAAGCCAGAGACAATTGACGCTTAAAAGGATAATATTCGTGAAGCCATTGATGAAATACAACAGCACACAATCGGCGATAATGTGCTTAAAAATTGGAAACGATCGTGTAGGCTACTGCATGGCCAGCCGAGGTAGCCATTTGAATGAAATTTTTTTCCATTATTAACCGGAAGGATTGTATTTTCAAATAAAAGAAAAGAAATTTAAGAAAATATTCAGAAGTTTTTTTTTAAAGCATTTTCAAAAAAAAAGATATTTGCTGGACCCTTTATGTTACAAGGCTGTTAAACAACAGTAAGCAAAGATACAAAATATTTGTTGCTTCACTCTGCGAGTCTATTAGGCAACCAAGCACACAAGCAAATGTCTGACTAGAAGGTTGTACCCTACATTTTCCAATCAGAATGAATGTCTAATGAAAATCCAATAATATTTCTGAAATCTTTTGCAACCGAAAGCCTATTTCCTATAAACAAATTTTCAGGTAATCATCCGTGGAATGCTTGCAGTAGGAAGGCTGGTTATCCCAGTTAGTGCCACCTTCCTTTTAAAAGAACGGGGAAACGGTGAAAAAATCAAAGAAAAGCCAGAAACTGTATTTGATCAGCGATGTATTTTCAACATGAAACAAACATAAAATTACACTTTTTCCAAAAAAAAAAGAAGGAAATTCGGCACCAAGTGGGTTATTCTGATGATCACTTCTTTCATTAATGGATTAAATCCTAATTTTAAGTGGCCTTACAATCATGTGTGTGAAGATAAACTCGAATTTGAACATCCAAGACGCAATCCAGAAATTTTAGCAGCGCCACATTTGACGTTTGACAGAGCAAAATTTCCTCTTAACGTAACAAAAATTGCTATTAACAGAGCACTGTTAGCTATTTAACAGCATCTGAACCATCCCATTTGTTTAGGAGCTAATTTTGGGGAAATATTTTAGGTCTATGAGTGCAATACTAGGTTAGGTTAGGTTAGAGGACGTGCACCTGTCGGTCAAGACAAGCGTACCCGGAGGTCGAAATTGATCCATTGTACATTGTCCTTAGGGGAGGAAGGAAATGGAGGATATAGGAATGTAGGAAAGGGGAGGGAGAATGGGAGAGTGCCATATTATAAGCAACAAGATCACATTTAAAGTTATATGGTAAGGAGAAAATTGGAAAGTCCAGAATGTCCTCTTCCGAACTGTGGTGGTGGGATAACTCGAATAATTTTGAGAGATGTTCCCATGTAATAATGATCATAATGAGAATTAAATTTCATTGCAATAGTTCGCAATAATTGCAAAGTAGAAGATTAATCTACTATTGCTACTATTGAACAGTTAACAGTGCTTTGCTAATAGCAAAGTTTACCCTGTTATTGGTTTGTGTCTTTGATTTTTAAATTCGAATTTATCTTTATACACACACCTTACAATTATTAAATCACAACTTATGTGTTCTAGTTTTTTTTTATTTTCAAATAATTGTTTTTGTGATTTTCCTTTTTCTAAATTTCATTTTATATTTCCCCAGATGACGATGATGATGATGCTGATTTTCCCTTCCATAAACCCCGTTGGCTATCTAGTTCCTCCGCCTTCTCCCATTAATTGTTGTTAAGTTTCAATACAATCGAGTTGTGTTTAGTTGAATTGGAGTGTCTTGATTCGATTTGACTGTTAAAGTGTTCGTTCAGAGCAAACTTTTCTTTTTTATTTCATTACTCTGTTCTGGTTTTAGTTGTTGTTGTTGTTGTAAAACATAAAACCAAACATAACAACAATAAAAAATAAAATTAAAAGTAAAAGAGATTAAAAAGAAAGAGAAAAAAATTTTAAAAAGAAAAGTTTTCTCGATTTTTTTTTATAACAGCCAGCACAGCTGTCAGAGTAGCATGTCTGTGTGAATGCCATTTTTTTCTGTCTTTGCTTATAAAGGGTTATCCATTTTGGGATTTGAAAAGTAAAAAAAGACACGCTTTGGACCTTTAAAAGGTTTAAAAGGCGAATACATGCAAAACAACCCATCCACCTAGTAAGAAATCTCATCTCTGCAGAAAATTTTGTTCAAAAACACCACATTGAAAGCCTGAAACCACTCAATGGTTAACCTGTTATTTTGTTATTAGTTTATTTATATTGTTTCCATTGTATATACAAGGGCTTGACACAAAAGACATGGCCAAGTAAGGAATATTAAAAAAAATGTGATGGACAGAGGAAGAGATGAGAAAGAGAGAGAGGGAGATAGGAAGCATGAGAGAGATAGCAAGCATGAGGGAGATAAGCAAGAAAAAGATAAATTGCGAGAGAGAGAGAGAGAGAGAGTCAGGGAGCGATGGAGAGAAAGATTAAGTAGCTAATCAGCATTTGGTAGTAGAGTGCAGAGAAGAGACATTCACTTGAAAATGATAACAACTAAGGGAGGCTAAGAGACATTGTCTTGCAATTAGTTGGGAAAACAGAATTAAAGCTTGTGGAATAACCTTTTGCAGTAAAAAAACTTAATAAAAAAAAGCGTTGCTCTGTTAAAAAATTAAGTTTATAACGTCAAAAGAGGTCTTTGTTTGTTATTAAAATAAAATTTTTAGATAATTGGAGGCCTATTTATCGTTGTCAGAAAGCCATTGTACCATTAATTGATTATCGATAAAGAGCAACTTCTTAAAGCTAAAAATTTAATGTTTCTGTTTAAAGGCCTATCTATCGAATTATAAATATTTAGAAGCATTGCAATGCTCCTTATAGAATTCAATTCTTCATATTCAATCCAAAAAAAACACACTTTCTGTTCAGTCATATAAAAACTTAGGTCAATCAGGATTTTAACCTAGCTTCCCACACCACTTATGTAGTGTTGTGTTAATTTTATACATGAGTGGCAGCGGATCTACAGTTTAAGATCGACTTCGAAAAACAGATGTCATTGAGAACACACAATTTTTGCCAGGAATCTTCTGCTATGGAAGTTGACCAAGAAATAGTGGAGTTTGAACCGACACTTAACGTCTAATAAGCCAACAGACAGACTACCAACTAGACTACGGCGGTTTCAGAACACATACCCAGGCGTTATCATACTGCCATTATGAATGAATTTTTGCCAACGTATCTACATGCTATAGTTGCCAACACTGGTATATTAAAGCAGAGAGATAAGCTAATAGCAGTAAGGCTCAATGCAATCAAATTCTAGCTCAACCTAAACTATGCACCTATAAAAGTACTGGGCCTAAAGTCTATAGGATAATAGGAATTATCCTAGAAAAACATTTTGATTTACTTGGACAGCTAGGCTGCTAATAACATGCTCAACTATATCGTCTTCATATCTGTCATCGTTGTCTATGAAGAATTCTACGTAAATTTCGAATCAATTAAAAATATTCATACAGGATCTATATAGCAGTGGTCAGACCTATCTTAACCTATGGATGCCTAGTATGCTTGGTAGGTATACAAACTTGAATCTAGAAGGGCATCTGTAAAGATTTGTTCGTCTCTCATCGCTTAATCTATATTGAAGGGGTGTAGCAGCTGGGATTGGCAGGCTTCTCTGGGCTACTAGACAATTTCGTTGGTCAGATACTTGTCACTCTAGTACCCTGGGGAAATTTGAAACTGTCGGGGACATTCCCCTAATCAAGAGAGAAGTCATATCCAACTGCATGGTTTCGAATTGATGTACTCACGTATGGTGATGCAATCAATAGTAAGCTTTTGCATATCATATGTTTACATCATTGCACGTGGGAGCGCTGGTAGACGCATTGTATCCAGGCGAGCATAGGGCACTGTGGGGTAAGCCATCGTGGTGATACCTACGTAAAATCCTGGATTAATGTCGTGGACATTGCAATGATGATGTTAATTATTCCGAATAAAGAGATCTTGAGGAATGCTGTTGTGCACCTCTTGATGACGTCCAAATCTTTACTGATGATTCCATGATGGAAGAAACCGCTGGTAGGGGAATTTACTCGGATTCAATCGGTATAGCCGAATCTATAGGGCTACTGGATTACTGCAGCGTTTTCCAGGCTCAGGTGTTGGCAATACAGGCTGCGTTAAAGATTATTTGGGATTTGAATGTAACAATGGAAACATCACCATACTTTCCGAGAGACAGGTGGCATTAAGGCAATGGACTCCATTGTGATGAAGTCGAGAACGGTCAACGGCTGTCGAAAACACCTAAACAGGGTGGCGGAGAGATGTAATGTTCCTATCATTTGAGGTCCGGTACACAATGATATTCCGGGAAACTGCAAAGCAGCTGAACTTTCCAGACAGTATTCCGGCATGACCATCGTACTTTCCGACGAATTCTTTAATATTAGCATCGCTTTGGGAACCTGTAAGCTTATGATTGACAACGAGGCCGCGGTCTCTGTCAATCGCAGTTAAAATATAATGTGCTCATTATTTGGGTCCCAGTACACAATGATATCCCGGGAAACTGCAAAGCAGCTGAACTGTCCAGACACGGCATGACCATTACACTCTCCGACGAGTTATTTAACATTAGAGTCCCTTTGGGAACCTGTAAGCATATGATTGACAACGAGGCTGTGGTCTCCGTCAATCGCGGTTAAGATATGATGTACACATCATTTGGGTTCCGGTACACAATAATATCCCGGGAAAGTGCAGTGCAGATGAACTGGCCAGACGCGTTGTGATTATCGTATTCTCTCCGATGAATTCTTTAATATTAGCGTAGCTTTGGGAACCTGCAAGCTCATGATTGATAACGAGGCTGTGGTCTCCATCAATCGCAGTTAAGATATAATGTAGACACCATTTGTGATCCAGTACACAATCATATCCCGGGAAATTGCAGAGCGGATAAACTGTTCAGGCACGGCATGACCATCGTACTCTCTCCGACGAATTCTTTAATTTTAAAGTCCTGCAAGCTCATGATCGATAAGGAGGCCGTGGTGTCCGTTAATCACAGGTAAGATATAATGTACACATTGTTTGGATTCCGGTACACAATGATATCCCGGGAAACTAGAGAGCAGTTGAACTGGCCAGACGCGGCATTACCATACCGTACTTTCCGACGAATTGTTTAATATTAGCGTAGCTTTTTGAACCTGCAAGGTTATGATTGACAACGAGGCTGTGGTCTCCGTCAATTGCAGTTAAGATATAATGTACACATCATTTGGGTTCGGGTACATAATAATATCTTGGGAAACTACAGAATAATATTAGAGTCCCTTAGGGAACTTGTAAGCTCACCGTTGATAACGAGGCCGTAGTCTCTGTCAACCGCAGTTAGGCGGCTTTGGATAAGGGCAGAATGGCAAGGTTGCTTAAACGACAAATAATCATCCTGAGTATGGTTATCGGTGTCGTGACAGGGCGGCATTGCATTATAGATGAGCACGCGAAGGGCATTGTTTTGGGATTTTTCGCAAATGATTTCTATACAAACTATCGGGATGAGAAGGAAGAAGAAACTGTGCTTCATCTAATGGGAACATGAACGAACATCGTTAAGTAGCATCATAGGAAGCTCTGAGTGGTTTGAGGACTAGGCTATAATTGACATGAAGTGTGGTATCATCTGATACCTTGGGGAGACGGCCACCTATGCCTATGTATCTACCTACCTAAAGCTGTTGATCAATTGGCCAGTTTAAATTCTTATATTGAAATAGAAAACATAGAAAATTCTTCAATCCTTGCTTCATGATTTGAAAATAACCAAAATATCTGCTTATATTGAACACCCTGTGCGTATTTAAATTCCATTCTCAGTCTTTTACGAATAATACAAGAAAAAAATATTTCAAAATTATAAAACAAAATTTCCTTCAACAATCATTTGGTAACAGACATATTGGGTTAAACAAAATTTCCAATTAAAAACAAAAGAAAATGAGTCAAGCGGTTACATTCGTTCTGGGCATAGTTGCTGGCCTGGTGCTTGCCGAGGTGCTACTTAGAGTTTGTAATTGTTAAACAAACAAACAAACGAAAAAAGCAAAAGAAAAAACAAAATTCTCGCCTACAACTTGCCAAGGAAATCAAAAAGAAAATTTGACAGTGACAGTGTAAGGCATGGGCCTTATTTTTTTATAATTTTTTTTAACGTTTGTTTTAATAATTAAAAAACAAAAAAAAAAAATTCGTTGTTTTTTTTCGTAAATTTTTGTTTTCAGTTACGAAATCCAAAATTGTTGTTGTTTGAAATCATTGATGGAACAGTTCCTGTCGACGTTAATACTGCTATTGGGTTTGGTCTGCATTATACACCCGAATCAAACGCGTTTGTTCTATAAACGCATGAAACAGAAGCTGCTGAATCGATTCAATAATAATAAGAAGACGCCAAAGCCCTCAATCTGGCATTCATGTCCATGTTATCGCAAAAAGAAAAACAAGGGCGTACAAGTGGGAATTTCATTAAGATATGCAAACCGATGTAATATCTGTAACACCCGTAATACCTGTTACTTCTGTAGCATCTGTAACCGATGCAACAGATAATAATAATAATAAAAGAAAAACAATCTCTCTCTCATCTCGATGAGTGTTTCATTTCATTTGTATTTTATTTTGTGTTTTCATTTTCATTATCGATTTTCGATTTTACAAGATTTAAAATTTTTTTATACGCGTCTGGTACGAATTATTCGAAAATATATGAAATGGCCCAGATAGATGCCCAAAATTAGACGAATATAGGGTCGCACATCCATGTTATCTTCTGTCACTATGCCCTTAATTTTGTTTGTTCTGTTACGTTTTCGATTTGTGGGCTTCGATGTCCTTGTTTTTAAATATTTTCCCCTCGTCCTTCTAATTCAAAGCCTTCCAGCCGACGCGTATAAGTATTACAACCAATGCTGCAACCGGCACATACCATAAAGGCATAGGCTCCATAACTCTCGACAATTTGGCAATACAATTAAATTTCTCTTCTTCTTTTTCTTTAGCAAAAATAAAGATAAAAAATAAAAGAAAAAAAAATAATTTTCAATTACGTTTACAAAAAAAAAAACAAAAACAATTCAAATATTTAGAAATTAAAATCAAGGCCGGCTTTTTATTGTAACAAAATTGACAATTTAAACAGAAGGCCTATTTACAGAGTTATACAGAGAAAGGCCTATTTGTAAAGTAATTGGAATCGATTGGAGTATCACATGTTGCTTTAGATATAAACTGTGCAAGAGAAGGCTGGTGCTGTGAAGCTTGTGTGGAACCCAAATGCTCGCACATTGTATCCCCATCCTCAAGATGGAAAACTTATTGTTCTTTCACGATATTGGAGTGGAATTACGGACATTATTGCATAAAAACACAGGTACCGGCCATATAGACCCACCCACTGCTTATATCCATCAGAAAGTGTAACCTTTTCGACTAGGGCATATGTAGGTAGGTATAAGTGACCGTCCCCCCAAATGAATTGGATGGACGCATTTAGGCCACTTGAGGCCCATTGTGATACCACCGTTCGCACTAACTATCCCCTAATCCTAAAACCATCCAGAGCTTACAATGAAGTGACTCAGACTGCATACGTCAATGACCTAGATGTCTCCTCCTACTTTGACACAGTGCCGAACATGTTCCCAGTAAATAAAGAACCACCTCTTCCTCCTCTTTGTCGCTGCAGCTTCTACAGAAATAGTTTGCGAGGTGTCCCACACCAATGCACTCCACGTGGACACTCACAATGCAATGACCCGTCACAACTCCAATAACCCCACTGAGCACACTTCTCTGGAGTTTTAGCAGCCTTGCAGTGCACCTTTTATCCCGCCGAGGCCAGATCATGAGCGCCACTCTGCTCTTATCCCAAGCTGTAGTCCGTGGTCTCGTCATTAATCATAAGCCTACAGGTTCCCAAAGGGACCCCAATACTTAAGAATTCGTTGCAGTGTCCGATGGTCATGGCGTGTCTCGCCAGTTTATCCGCTCTGCAGTTTCCCGGGATATCGTTGTGTCCCGGAACCCATATGATGCGTACGATACATTATATCTCTTCGCCACCTTGTTCAGGTATTTCCGACAACCGTAAACCGTCTTGAAGTTTATCACATTGGAGCCCAGAGCCCTGATAGCCGCCTGGCTATCAGAGACTATGATAATGTTTCCATTGGGTATAATCAAATCCCAAATAATCTTTACCGCAGCCTATATTGGCAATAGCTCAGCCTGGAAAACTGTGCAGTAATCTGGTAGCCTTATGGATCTGGCTATACCTATTGACTTCAAGAAAATTCCACTACCAATGGTTCCTCCCAACTTGGATTCATCAGTGAAGATTTGGACCTAGTCATTCACGAGGTGCCCAGTACCATGCCTCCATACCTCTCTATCCGGGATGGTCGTTATAAATTTTATCGAGAGGTCATATTGCGGTAACATATAGTTCATGTCCCCGACGGATTCAAAATTCTCCAGGATACTTGAGAGAACAGTGTCTGATCCGGTCACCTGCGGTTGACAACGTCCGTGATCTCGTCATTAATCATGAGCCTAAAGGTCCCCAAATATTTAAGAATTCGTCGGAGTGTTCGATGGTCGTGGAACCCGGAACCCAAATAATGCGTACATTTTATCTCTTCGCCATCTTTTTCAGGCGTTTCTGACAGCCACAAACCGTCTTGGAGTTTGTCACATTGGGGCCCATAGCCCTGATAGCCCCACTACCAACGGTTCGTCCCAACTTGGATTCATTAGTGAAGATTTGAATGGAATCATTCAAGAGGTGCCCAGTACCATTCCTCCATACCTCTCTATCCGGAATGGTCGTTATAAATTTTATCGAGAGGTCATATTGCGGTAACATATAGTCCATATCCCCAACTGATTCAAAATTCTCCAGGACCAGTATCTGATCCGGCCACCTGCGGTTGACAACGTCCGTGATCTCGTCATTAATCATAAGCCTGCAGATTGCCAAAGGAACTCCAATACTTAAGAATTCGTCGGAGTGTTCGATGGTCGTAACGCGTCTGGCCAGTTCATCCGCTCTGCAGTTTCCCAGGATATCGTTGGGTCCCGGAACCCAAATAGTGTTTCAAACAGCCGTAAACCGTCTTGAAGTTTATCACAATGAAGCCCAGAGCCCTGATAGCCACCTGGCTATCAGACAGTATGATTCAAATTTATCCAGGATACTTGAGTGACCAGTGTCTGATTCACGCCATTGTCCAGTCGCCTGCCATTGTCCTGCCGCCACGCCCCTACAGTACAGCTTAACAGGTGGGGGTCCCAAAATTCTCTACTTCACTGCCACTGTAGGAGTAGTCAACTAGTCTACTAGGGCATAGTAGATCCAAAATACCTATGCAATTGAAATTTATAGGCAGATGGCTTCAAATGTTTTAAGGAAAGTGAGAGAGAATAGTAGGATTTAGGGACACAGTGATATCCAGAAGGATATCACAATCATTCAAACGTAAATCTGATATCCAAAACCAATTATGTAGCCTTAATGGTTGTAGAAGAGAATTTGCATTGAAATGTGACAAATGACGTCATTAGAACATTTTTACTGGCTATATAGCATAAGAGTATTTAATATTAGCACTTGCAGATTCTGTTGAGAGGAAGAAAAGTCGAAAAGCACGTGATCACCTATAGCGTGTTCCTTTTTGGTGTTTCAGAAGACTTTCTGTATGAAAACAATTCACCAAAAATTTGATGGTTGTGCGATATCTTACTGATTCATCTGCGCCATAGGATTAAAAATTTGTAATGCTCTGAAATCTTGTAGAAAGGTCTACAACAGCTGTAGATCGTTCCAGAGGACATTAAGCTTTTATTCAGCATTTTAGCCGACTAATCATTAAAAGGATTGCTAATGTCCTTCTTAGAGATGTTTTCGTACTTAAAAATCATCACTTTAGACCACTAAGTCGAAACTTTGACTAGGAGCACGGTCCTCGTGCTTGCTCACAGCTCCTTGTAGCTGCAATAGGGGAGGACTCTGAAGTTGAAATGTGATGGAATACATTGCTAAAGGTCATCTTACCGGCGGATTTCTCGAGTGGTAGGTCTTCGATCGTTCATAGAAGCTGAATAAATTATAGACAGCGGAGATGTAGAGTAAGTCGTAGTCTAGTAGAGACTGTGTTGCCATAATAGACGTGAGGCCACGATTCAAACCCCATGTTAGACATCCCCAACAAAACGAAATAAAAAAAATTGTTCTACGGCGACATCCTCTTAGCAGATTTCTGGCAAGAACTCTGTGATCAAATAACTATTGCACAAGATCGATTTTAATCTACCGGGTCTCAACGCTCATGTAAAAATTAACACAACATGTCAACGCCGCCGTTCTATAACATTCTAAGTCGAAAAAGTGTGTCGTGAGTTATGAGCTCTCAAAGTTTTCATGCGTCATACGACTATATGGGTATTCTAAGTAGATTTTTCCCTATAACTTCGGAATGGATCGGCGCATCTTAACCATATTTTCAAAGTATTGAAGTTAGAGAATGCAGAATTTAAAAATGCAAGAACATTACAAACGTTCTAAGTGTACTTAGAAAGGAGTAATAGAATGGAGGCGTCGATATGTCGGTGGTGTGTGAAGCTAGGTCCCAAAGTATTCCTAGCTTACCAAGCATACATATGTCAAGATAAGTCTGATACAGACATGATATCAGCCTCACATATATCATAGAAAAATAAGGAGTAGGAACAAATACATACGATACTTTAAGTAGAGGGCTGTTGTTGGCAACCCTATTGTTCCAGAATCTGCTATATTTTACCAAATTACAGGACATTGAAGGAAAAAAAACGAGGTCTGCAGTATTCTGTGCTTTGTGGTCTTAAACGAAAATCGTAATGCATTTGGGTTTACTTACGACCTTTAACCATCTCTGTAGTCCAGCAGAGCGGTGGATATCGATTGACGGGAAGTGTGAAATTAGAATAATTCAGAAGAAATAGTGGAATTATGAGGATAGCATCCGCAAGTATATTGGAAAAAATGCTCTTTAATTATATAGTTGGTACACCATAATTGTAAGCGTACAAAAACCACATAAAATGATGGCTTAGATATACGAACAGGCCCAGGATGGATGGAAGGCGTACCAACCGATTATTTAGTCTCGGTCGTGATGTCATCTCGACTGTAGTGGCCGTGCTTACGGGTCATTGCATCATGGGTAGGCACGCCGAGAGAATGAGGCTCCCTTTTAACGACTTCTGCCATGGATCCAGGTCCACTGAGGAAGAGGAGAGCGTTATTCTCTTGCTAGGTGTAGATATAGGTTATTTTGCTCCCCATTCCTTGTTAGCTTAACGGAGCTATCATCTATTGACATCAAGGATATAGCTTCATTCATCAAATTTTCTGGCTGGTTTTCCAATGCGGGATAGTCGTGCTTTTGTTGTGCAGCCCTAGTGCTGACCAACTTCTTCCTTTCCCTGATTTGACGGAACTCGGTTAGTACAGGGATTGTGTTTCACCCGTGGCATCACCGCGGGCCGCCATGCGTGCTCAAGTGAGCTTTGTGATATCAGAACTACCACTACGACCTAACCTAACCTAACCTATACGAACACAAAACAACTTGATCTGCTCTATTTCTATGCTAAGAAAGTTGGCATGCCTATCGTTCTAGAATCTGCAATAGCGGTTTAACTCACGCAAAAATTAAAAAAATCCTTTGTGGCCTTAATCGGAAATCAAAATGAAAAAATTGAGATTTTATTTCGGTTCGCCAAATTTACTCACTTCGTTAACTTACTTCATTAGGCATTACAACCTTTCAGTTAGTATTTTGACCTAGCTTCTAACACCACTTATGTTGTGTGCGAGTGGCGGGACCTACAATTTAAAGTCGACTCCGAACGACTGATTTTTGAGAAGCTTTTTATGGCAATTTTATTTATTCTCAGGGTTTTTGCCAGAAATCGGCTGAGAGGCAGTCGTCAAGGAAATATTTTTTTTTCATATTTCGTTTTGATAAGCCAACACACTGCCTACTAGACTATGGCGACTACATATCTGTGTTTCAGTAGTGCTGTGTACGTCTGCTGACTGGAAATGCCACATGAAATGAGTATTTTGGCGCGGATCAAGAGTGCGTTATTTAGGGAAAGTGGATGACATAGTTCTGGTTGGTTTCCTTCCCTACCCGCCGTTATTTGCATTTCTTTCTTGCATTAATTACTGTAGGGTATTCAAAAAGCCTTAACATGATCTCTTTTTGGAATTTAAAATTATTTGCCTAACGTACGTATTGATTGTCATTTTGAAATTTCAATTTCAATTTCAAAAAATTTTTTTTAAGGTTTTGAAGAAAAATTATCGTTCAAAGAAATCTCTTGGAGAATAAATTTATTTTCGTTTTACGATATTAATTCGTGCGTGATATGAAACAAGTTTTATCAATAGCCGCCTCTGTAGTTGTGTGTTTTATGATTTTGGACCTATTTTTGGGAGGACGTGACTAACGCCTAGATATTCTGTATCAATACAAGCAAACATACAAACAAATCCAGCATGGAGTGGGATGAGATGCTAATGGGCATATTGGATTACGTGCATGGCTTGGGCTTTGGCATAATGTTGGGCATTGTCATTACCGAGTACATCTTTAAATGAAGGCAGTAGAAAATGAAAATTTTGAAATTTAAAAATTTTTTTTCTTTTAAATTAACACTTTGAAATTGTAACAAAAAATAGAAAATTTTTTATAAACTTTACCAAGACAATCTTGTCAATAATTTTTCTTTTCAACAAAATTTTTCTTACTTAAAAATTGAAGCTACTTTCAGTATTTGTGTGGAGTTTGTTATGGAATATCCTGGAATTTTGGTATTTATTGGTATAGCAGCTGTAATAAGATTCTTAATAGTTACGTATGGTCCACCACCATCAGTGCCACCGCCAGCTGAATAAAAATTTTGCTTAAACAGTTTGAAATTCTAAATTCGAAGACGAAAAAAACACAAAAAAAAAAAAAATTTCAAATTGAAAAACATTATAAAAGGATTTCAAAAATGTCTACGGATCAGAGTATTATGCTAGGCTGCATGATATTTGGGATTATATTCGTGACTGGAACTTTATTTTGGCAAACTTTTATTGATGAAAAGTCTGCACCAGCAGAATAGTAACGAAAATAAAATGAAATAAAAAGAATTTTTTTTTGCTTTTGTTTTGGAGAAATTTTCTTCGTGTTTTTAATTTAATTTACTAGTCCATGGATGGGCAATTTAATATCCATAAGAGGCTTATGGCAATAAACAGGTAAGAGGAATGGAAAAAAGAGTTTTATCACCACAATTGTAGCGGCATGTGGGACCCTCTCATCTTACAAAAGTGTTTCCCGTCCATCGCAATCTAAACATAGGCAAGGTTAACATTCCCAAAAGGTCCTCAATCTGCCTCGACTTCCAAGACACTATGTTTCTCGTTTCAAATACTAATACTCTGCATGAAGTAGAGCTTACGGGCAAAGTGTTCCTGATGACATAGATATCAACACACTGAAACATATCGATTGTATTTTATCTCGTATGATTCGATTAGACAGCCCAGATGGGAATGATCCTATTGTGCCATGGGGAGTTACATTGTACATTCGAATAAATTTTTGTATTTCCTGTTTATAGTTGGCCTTGTTGGCGTTGGCAATTTTCAATCGCTTGACGACCGACTTGTATCCGTGGTCTAGTGGATAGTGGGTTGGCTTATTAGACAAAAGGCCCTGGGTTCGAATACCAGGTCAGACATCAAAACAAAAAATATTTCTTCGGCGACTTCCTCTCAGTAGATTTCTGGCAAAGACTCTGAGAGTAAAAATTGCCATGAAAAGCTTCTTAAAAATCTGTCGTAAGGAGTCGACTTTAAACTGTAGGTCCCGCCACTCATGTATAAAATTAACGCACACAACATAAGTGGTGTGAGAAGCTAGGTCAGTAATCCTGACTGAAGGCTTGTAATGGCCAATTATGTATGTGACGAGCGACTTGTTCATATTTTCGACTTTAACATTTGCCTGCGACCAATGTGGTGGTGTAGTAATATGTCTGATATTCAGAACTCACATACTGTTGGCCATTCTCCAGTTCGTAGGGATTGTCCAAGACCCTACAAAATATTTCCTCTATCGCTTTAATTATCTTCTCTAGGGAAATGTTTTTTGAAAAACAGGAGTTCCTGGTAACGTGAGTAGTATTTTAATTAAAACCAGGACGTACCTGTTATTTGAAAGTGGTCTAAGTAAATCCGTTGCCACACATTGCCAAGGACCGTTTGGAAACGCATGCCTCTGCTTGCGAAACAAGCACGACAGTCACGACAATTCTTACAAAATTTTCGGACGTCCTTATCTATTAATGGCCACTAGACTTTAGCCCTTAGCCTACTGTTTCATGGCTGACTCTCATGTAAAGTAACAAAAAAAAAGCGAGTTAGGCCTTTTTTATATTAAACCATCGATATATCAAACTGAACTTGACCCACATCATAGGTTATATCGGGTTTGAAGATCGCTTTGAGTAGCCAGCCAAAGTCGCCGGAGTCTAATAGGTAGCATGCGGATCCTTTAGCAACTAGAGAATATTTAAAAGCCGCCGTTGTATAGTAGGTAGTGTGTTGGCTTGTTAGACGTGAGATCTCGCTTGGAACCCCAGGTCAAACATCTCCAACTGAAAGAAATTTGTAAGAAATATTCTTTCGGCTATTACCTCTCAACAGATTTCTGGGAAAAGCTCTGAGAATAAATCGAAAATTGCCATGAAAATTTAAGCAAGAATCTGTCGTTCCAAGTCGACTTTAAACTGTAGGCCCCGGACCTCATATATGAATTTAACACACACAACATAGTGTGAGAAATTAGGTCGCAATCCTGGCTATTTGTATGCATATGGTTAGCAGCTTCTTCGAATACATCTGGAACTTAAGAAAACTCTTTAAGAAAAGTCTTAATGGATTCGAATCGCATGATATCGATGGCCAATTCACATTGCCTCTAAGTAAGGTAATCAATTTGTGCGGAATATCCAATATGGCATAAGCTGGCCATGTTGTTGGTATTCTGATCATTTAATTCAAATCATCATCGATCTATAGTGTTCACCATTTACAGTGATGGTCTGGGGTCTGGTCAAAGTTGTTCTTAAACAAATATGGACCGATAATGCTCTCAGCTTAAAATCCAAACTAATCAATGGACGCTCTTGGATCTTACATGGATTGCTAACATTTCAAATGCCTCCAGAAATTTGCCTCATTGTTGAAGATAATTTTCTTATGAAAATTGGGGCCAGTTATCAACTGCTTTGAAGTCGCCGTGGTCTAGTGGGTAGTGTGTTGGCTTATTAGACGAAAGGCCCGGGTTCGTATCCCAGGTCAGACATTAAAACGAAAAATATTTCTTCGGCGACTTCCTCTCAGCAGATTTCTGGCAAAGACTCTGAGAGTAAAAATTGCCATGAAAAGCTTCTCAAAAATCTGTCGTTCGGAGTCGACTTTAAACTGTAGGTCCCGCCACTCATTTATAAAATTAACGCACACAACATAAGTGGTGTGAGAAGCTAGGTCGTAATCCTGACTGAAGGATTGTAATTGCCAATTATGTATGTATGTATCAACTGCTTTAGAGCCCACTCAGTGAACACACAACGTTGCCCGTGCCCGTGATAATTCGTAAAGACTTGGAAAAATAAACCGAACAAATGACAATTAATTTGATAGATAAAGCTTCAACAAAATGGCCGCTATTAACTGTCAAAATTTGGTAGTCCCTGTTATAAGACTCCAGATATTCTCATAAGTGGTTTGTATTTATAAGAGTCTTTAAAATGCTTGGCAAAGTCTCTTGCCTGAAGCCCAGAAATCTTAACCCTATTAAGCTTCATGGGAGCAAACAACTGCGGTTATATTTTCTTTATTTTACAAACTTTTAAATTAATTAAATTCACTAGATTAAAAGAAAGATGAATAGATATTCAAATTTATTTTCCATTTTTCTTTACTTCATTTTGATTTTCAAACATTTTTGTGACAAACCACCAGCATCACCGCCAGGTTACAAATTGTTGCTGTAACACGTGACAAACAAATCCCTAAACTCAGACCTTAAATCCGTTCATATAAACGTGTCTTCCTTCCTGTATCTCTAATTCTAATTTAACTCGAATATTTTATCTTTAACCTCCTCTTGCTTTATCATATTTGAAATAAATTTGTCGCGAATTTCTCATCTAAACTTTTTCGTTGTAAAAATAAATAAAAAAAAAACTTGCTTCACCGCAATTTCATTTTCCGTCTCATATCCAAACGTACAATATTTTGAAGTTCATGAATAATCCTAACCAGAGCTGGGGTTTTAAAACACTCTCTCTCTTCGTCTCTCTCTCTTTCTCTTTGCTTGAAGAGAGTAAATCAAACAATTTTCATCTCGTTAAACCGAATTGCTTGTATGATTGTCATGATTTCCGTTGCTTTTTTTTATTATTTTCATTACAAAATAATCAAAACAAGAGGGAAACAAATGTCATAAGCACTCATACAACTGGTAAGAATAATGTGGCTTATATGGGTTATTCCATTATTAATATGATTTCTTTAGATTATCGAAATTCACAGATAAATATTATATGTTAAAAATTTTCGATTTTATATAGAAATATCTAGATAGAGAAAATTTTCGATAACAAATTTGTATAGAGACAATTTTCGATGCCAAATTCTTATATATATTAAAATTTCGATAATAAATTTTTGTATATGGAAATTTTTCGATAACAAATTTTTATATATAGAAAAATTTCGATAACAAATTTTTATATATATAGAAAAATTTCGATAACAAATTTTTATATATATAGAAAAATTTCGATAACAAATTTTTATATATATAAAATTTTCGATAACAAATTTTTATATATAGAAAAATTTCGATAACAAATTTTTATATATAGAAAAATTTTCGATAACAAATTTTATATAGAAAAATTTTCGATAACAAATTTTATATATAGAAAATTTTCGATAAGAAATTTTAATATACAGAAAAAATTCGATAACAAATTTTTATATATAGATAAAAATCGATAAAAAATTTTTATATAAAGGAAAATTTTCGATAACAAATTTTTATATGTAGTAAAATTTCGATAACAAATTTTTATATATAGAAAATTTACGATAACAAATTTTTATATATAGAAAATTTACGATAACAAATTTTTATATATAGAAAATTTACGATAACAAATTTTTATATATAGAAAATTTTCGATAACAAATTTTTATATATAGAAAAATTTTCGATAACAAATTTTTATATATAGAAAAATTTTCGATAACAAATTTTTATATACAGAAAAATTTTCGATAACAAATTTTTATATATAGAAAACTTTCGATAACAAATTTTTATATATAGAAAAATTTTCGATAAGAAATTTTAATATACAGAAAAAATTCGATAAAAAATTTTTATATATAGATAAATATCGATAAAAAATTTTTATATATAGAAAAATTTCGATAACAAATTTTTATATGTAGTAAAATTTCGATAACAAATTTTTATATATAGAACATTTATGATAACAAATTTTTATATATAGAACATTTACGATAACAAATTTTTATATATAGAAAATTTACGATAAATTTTTATATATAGAAAATTTACGATAAATTTTTATATATAGAAAATTTCGATAACGAATTTTTATATATAGAAAATTTCGATAAAGAATTTTTATGTACAGACAAATTCCAATAGTAAATTGTTATATATAGAAAATTTTCGATTACAAATTTTTATACATAGAAAAATTTCGATAACAAATTTTTATATATAGAACATTTACGAATACAAATTTTTATATATAGAAAAATGTCGATAACAAATTTTTATATCTAACAATTTTTGATAACAATTTGTTATTTATAGAAACTTTACGATAATAATTTTTTATTTCTATAAACTTTTCGATAACAAACTTATATGTACAGAAAATTTTCGATAACAAATTTTTATATACCAAAAATTTTCGATAGCAATTTTTATATACAAAATATTATCGATATAAATTTTTTACATATAGAAAATTTTCAATAAAACATTTTTATATATAGAAAATTTTCGATAAATAATTTTTATGTATAGAAAATTTTCGGTAACAATTTTTTATATACAAAATATTATCGATAACAATTTTTGATATTAAGAAAATTTTAGATAACAAATTTGTATATATTGGTAGCATAGCTTTAAAATCAGTCTCTTCAGATAATCTGGCCTAGTTTTAGAAACTCATGATGTATCACACCCTTCTGAACCCACCAATTACAGAACTCTAACTCGGTGCTATGGACTTTCTTCTTTGGCCATAGGTTTACGTTATAGTTCTATGCAAAAATGTTTTTATCGATGTTAGTTGGTTTTTTGTACATGAAATATTCGATAATAAAATTGGTGTCTACAGATTACACATTTCAAATTTACTATTTTGAATTGGAATAGTTTTTTTTATTCGATAACAACACTTTCTATAGGTTTAAAGAATTTAAATTTTGTTAAATTCCCCGGGAAATTTGGTTCAAAGTGCAATGTCCCATATAGTATGTATACCTCCAGTTCATTTTTTACGTTCTCTGAATGTAAACAAAATTGCTATTCTGCCATGGTATTGTTGATATATCCCTTTCTACCATTTTATTGTTTTCCATCACTGACAAAAAGATCAGAAAAAAGGAAAAACAGCAGCAACAAAAATAATAACAGAAAATCTGTTTTGGTTTTCCCGTACCGAAGAGAAATCACTTTCTGAATATGCGAATAAGAATTTTTGCCGCATTGTGCAGAAGATGAATCCATTGAAAAGTGGAAAAATCAATCGGCATTAAAAATTCCTTTCATGCGGCGTAGTACTACGCACAAAAGTATGCAGGAGTACTTTTGTTTTCGAAGGGATTTGTGAACATTCCAGCCAGCATTCATTGGCTATTGTATGAAGCTGCAGGTAGGTAGTCGTCATCGTCAGTCATGTGTTTTAAAAGGGAATAATTGTGAAAAAACAGAATTGGGTGAATTGGAATTGTAACGGAATCGGTTTAGAAAGAGAAAATCATTTTCAAATTGAATTTCATTTCCGTTTTTCTCTTCATTCTCTTATTGGATTTGCTTCAATTAAACCAAAGTAAAGGAAAATCGATTCAAAATTTTTGCATACGATTAAAATTGAAAAATATTGCCGGAATTAATCGTTTTTTTTAAATTGCTTTAAAGTTGTTTAGTTTAATGATCACTTTTAAAGAAAAATTTGTATAACTTACGTAATGATGCAATAAATTTCAATAGCATACCTGTAAAGAAACACAAAAATATGGAGAGTATTAAAGCATTTGAATTAACTTGGCAGATAGAGACACTTAAACTGTAATACAATGTAGTTTAGTTTAAGCAAAATTTACATACTTTTTCCAATAATACCTCAATTAATTATCGATAACAAAATAATTATCGATACAAAATTTTATTATCGATAATTAGTTAATTTTGTTATCGAATATTTGTACATAATTTTGTTATCGTTAATTTATACAAAATAAATTAATTTATACAAATAAATAATAAAAAGCGATAACTTCGATAAACAATACGATTTTCGACAACAAATTTAGCGGAAAAAAATTTGAGATAAAAATTTCTATAGAAAATTTTCGATAACAAAATGTTGTATACGAATAAAATTCGATTAAAAAATTTCTATACAGAAAATTTTCTGTAGTAGGGCAGATTGGAGATATGCTTAGTAGCACCCACCTAATCCATCATGCTAGTTTGCTGTGCGCTGTCTATTGGAGGTCTAGACCTATTATAAATTTCCTTCGATTTTCTCTCTGCATGATTTTAATTCATAATTGTTTACCACACCACTACTGTTAAGATATAGGGTCCGGTGCAAACACTCATAAGCGTACCTTGTTCAAAACTGCCATACACTGAAGACGATAAGGCCTATGTGTCGCTCCATATGGCGCTTTTATATTAATTGGTTGTATAAGGAGTTTCCGATATCTTGTAGGTGTTGCCCTCAGAAATTATGGGTTTTCTACATAAGGACCAGTGTCTGTCTGCTCTCTCTTTAAATTTTGCAATCATTTTAATATCTTGCCCACTCTCATGGACTTTGAACATTTTATTTTATAAAGAAAAATTTCAGAGGACAAAATTTTTTTATGTAGAAAATTATCGATAACAAAATTTTTATTCATTGAAAATAATCGATTACAAAATTTTTATATATAGAAAATTATCGATAACGTAATTTCTATCTAGAATATTATCGATAACATTATTTCTGTATAGAACAATTTCGATAATATAAATTTTATATAAAACAATTTCGGTAACATAATTCCTATTTAGAAAATTATCGATAACGTAATTTTGTATATAAAAATTTATTGATAACATAATTTTTCTATAGAAAATTATCGATTAATAAATTTTCATTTATAGAAAATTGTCGATAATAAAATATTTATATATAAAAGTATCGATAACATAATTTCTATCTAGCATATTTTCGATTACATAATTTCGATAGCTTAATTTTTATATAAAAACTTATCGATAACATAATTCGTATATAGAAAATTGTGGACAAATATATTCTCAATAATTTTCTGTATGAAATAATACTTATATATTACATAATTTTTATATAGAAAATTATCGATAAGAAAACTATTGATAAGAAAAATTATCGATAACATAATTTCTATATAGAAAATTATCGATAACATAATTTCTATATAGAAAATTATCAATAACAATATTTTTATATACAGAAAATTATCGATAACAAAATTTTATATATAGAAAATTATCGATAACATAATTTCTATATAGAAAATTATCGATAACATAATTTTTATATAGAAAATTATCGATAACATAATTTTTATATAGAAAATTATCGATAACAATATTTTTATATATAGAAAATTATCGATAACAAAATTTTATATATAGAAAATTATCGATAACATAATTTTTATATAGAAAATTATCGATAACATAATTTTCAATTTGCTTTTTTAAATAGATAATTTCCTTCAGCAATATTATTTTCGATAAAATTTAATTTTATATTTCTTTTTTCTGTAACTTACCGATTTAATTTGTAATGTGTGGTACTTTTTATAAAATGTACTTCAAAAGCACTTAAATCTCGAAAAACCTTTCAATATTTTTGTTATGTTTGTCTTGATAATTAGAGATCTTTCTTACCTGGGTATTTGTAATGCTATTTCATCTAAACTATCCGATGGACTCATTGGTGTCTTTTCAAAGAGACGCGATGGTGCCAGTGTCAAGTGGCCCGTCGAGTCGCTGACACAACGAAACACTTTGGCACCACGACGTTGACGCTGCTGTTGGCGATGACGCTGTTCGGCGCGTTTTTTACGTTTATTCTCCTCAGCACGCTGGAGATTATGCAAACGGAAGAAGAACATTGACATTCTATGGGTCATTACATTACAAAAACAGTAACAGTAGTAACACAAGGCAACAAGAATTTTATTTTTTTTATTTTTTTTTTAATAAAATTTAAGAAGAAAAAAAAGGAATCCAAAATGTTTTTTTTTTTAAATTGTACGTGAATAATAAGGTGAACGCAAATTTTTATTTGTTTTTGTTTTGATTGTAATGAATTTGTTTTTAAATTTTTTTTTATTGTTGTTGTTGTTGTTTTTAATTGCAATATGGAAGGAAGCACGTGTTAAAGGCGCATTGATTGTCAATTTTAATGCGTACGTTCAGCAGTGTTGATTGAAGTGCATTCAGATTATGATTGTTGTTGTATTAAAACGATTATTTTTTTTTCGATTGGTATTTTCAATTGAATTTAAAATTTAA
The DNA here is from genome assembly GCA_014635995.1 of Sarcophaga peregrina. Lineage (NCBI taxonomy): Eukaryota > Metazoa > Arthropoda > Insecta > Diptera > Sarcophagidae > Sarcophaga > Sarcophaga peregrina. The sequence continues at coordinate 39,972,337 of CM025793.1, forward strand.
TTTGAAATTGTTAATTTAATTTAAAATTTTAATTTAATTTGATTATTTTTACCAATTATTTTGAAGCAATTGTTTTGTTTTGTTTTTGTTTTTTTTAGCGGATTGCAGCAAAAAATTCGTGTTTTTTTAAGAGAAAGACAAAAGAAGCATAATTGGAATAAATTTTTTTTAAAATTGCTTATCATTTTTCAATTTCGTTAATTAATTAATTAATTTAAAAGGTTTTCTGTTTTTACAAAATAATACTGGGAGTTTTGATTTCATTTCGGTCGTATTGAATTCTGTTGTGTATGGGGAGTGCAAAATTTAAATTTTTTTTAAAACGAACACATGCTCAAGCCACAAAATTAAAATATTTACAAAGAACAGACACACAGACAAAGAGAAAAATTAAAGGGGAAAAGAGGAAAAGCATTCTAGGAAATTATCATGCATAACGATTATTATTATCTGATAAAACAAGGAAAAATTTAAAATAAAAAACTAAGAAAATGAAAAAAAAAATGTTTTTGGTACTTTTTTCAAATAGTACTTTTTGCTTTGCATACTCCTACCAAGCGCTATAATATATTATTTTAACTAACATTATAATATTTCATTAAAATACTACCAGAATATTTGGAATCAATCAAAACTAGAAAGTTTCTTTGCTAGAAAACTTTTTTGGTACTTTTCTCAAAAAGTACTTTACGTACATTTTAATACTATTCAATATTTTTGTATGCATAAATTGCAGTGCAATCAACGATTGGCTGACTTTAACAGACTTCTAAGCAGACTGGTACCGACTTTGTGATTTTGGAAGTGCTTAATATAGAGACTGGGTACTATTTACGAATTGAAAAGGGACAAATTGTGGTACACAAGAGGGTCAATAATCAGATTATTGATTGATTGATTAAGATCAGGAGCAGAAGTGTTTGATCCCAGAACAAATTATTTCGAGCCCCTGAGGAAACTCGCGGGTATTTTCCTAGCAAAAGTTTTTGCCATTGAAAAAAGTACTCAATTGCTCAATTTAACTTGGATATGAGAATATAGCATTACTATCGGACAGTCAGGCCTATCTGAAAATAGGCGGTTATCAGGTTATTCTCTGTTATATTCTGTTATGAGGTACCAGTTCATGTGGGTACCGGATCATTTGGGCATTCTCTAGTCTGGGTATTAGGTCATGTGGGTACCAGATCATGTGGCTACTAGATCGTGTGGGTACCAAATCATGTAGACCCAGATCATGTGGATACCAGATCATGTGGGTACCAGATCATGTGGGCATTCTCTAGTCTGGGTATTAGGTCATGTGGGTACCAGATCATGTGGCTACTAGATCGTGTGGGTACCAAATCATGTAGGCCCAGATCATGTGGATACCAGATCATGTGGGTACCAGATCATGTGGGCATTCTCTAGTCTGGGTATTAGGTCATGTGGGTACCAGATCATGTGGCTACTAGATCGTGTGGGTACCAAATCATGTGGGCCCAGATCATGTGGGTACCAGATCATGTGGGCATTCTCTAGTCTGGGTATTAGGTCATGTGTGTACCAGATCATGTGGCTACTAGATCGTGTAGGTACCAAATCATGTAGGCCCAAATCATGTGGGTACCAGATCATGTGGTCATTCTCTAGTCTGGGTATTAGGTCATGTGGGTACTAGGTCATGTGGCTACTAGATCGTGTGGGTACCAAATCATGTAGGCCCAGATCATGGGGGTACCAGATCATGTGGGCATTCTCTAATCTGGGTATTAGGTCATGTGGGTACCAGATCATGTGGCTACTAGATCGTGTGGGTACCAAATCATGTAGGCCCAGATCATGTGGGTACCAGATCATGTGGGCATTCTCTAGTTTGAGTATCAGGTCATGCGGGTACTAAATCATGTGGCTACTAGATCGTGTGGGTACCAAATCATGTAGACCCAGATCATTTGGATACAAGATCATGTGGGTACCAGATCAAGTGGGCATTTTCTCGCTGGGGTATCAAGTCATGTGGGTACCAGGTCATGTGGGTACCATATCAAGTGGACATTTGCTCGTCTGGGTATCAGGTCATGCAGATAGCAGATCATGTGGGAATTCTTTCGCCTGGTTGCCAGGTCATATGGGTACCAGATCATGTGGGAGTTCCTTTCACAGACATGCTTGGAAGGAGGAGAACTTCCACGCCATTGAAGTAGCCAAAATTGTTTTATGAAATGGCAGCGGATATTTAGAATGTAACATAAAGAGAGCCAAGACTTCACAAACTAAATGGGTTTGAGGTAATCAAAACATTTGCATACAAATTGAAGTAAAAGGAAATCTGAGTCATGCAGCAGACTTTCAAGAATTAAGCTGATGTTTATAACCATTCTTCCGACAAAGCATTCCAGACTAGCACTTACAGACAAAGCCCTATGTTTGTTCAGAATGAGTGTAACCTCACGGCCAATATGTAGATTCCGTAAAGATGAGAATGAATCATCGAAACTCATTCGTGGAACCTGTAGGCTATTAATGCATCCCATAATGATTATCCGTGGATGCATAACAAGTTCTAGGGAGAGAGTTGTCACTGTTGATAACGAGTAGCTTGCTGAAATTAATCGGAGAGATAGGCTTGGCTAGGAGGAGGCATTATATAGGGTAACCATATAATGTTTTAAGTTTAAATTTGAGGGGAGTACACTAGATCCTATGACCGCAACTGCTAGGGTAAGTCATCACGCCAAATAATAATTTCAATGCAGATAACATAACTACAAGGAACGATAAAAGAGAAGCACTCCAAGGAGGCATAATATTCCTGCTCTTATTACACACATTCATACATACATAATTGGTCATTATAAACCTTCAGTCAGGATTTCGACCTAGCTTCTCACATCACTTATGTTGTGTGCGTTAATACTTTACATGAGTGGCGGGACCTACAGTTTAAAGTCGTCTCCGAACAAAAAATTTTTGAGAAACAGTCTCTTGAGGATATTAACCAATCTTCTGCATGGATTAAGAAGAGCGAAATTTGCTTCCGTTGCAGATGCCTAATATGATGTTCGAACTAAGGCTTGACACTTTCCACTAAACAACGGCGACTTCAAGTGCAATGTTTTCAACTCAAAAATCCAAAGTAAAGTGTGCCTTGCGTAAGCATTTGTTTTGTAATTTTACGAAATCCAACATAAATATTTAAAACTTCCAGAAAAGAAAAGCAAAATATTCAAAGAAAATTCATTTAAAATTTTATTGTGTTAAAAATTAATCCCTTTCCCAGAAAAAAATTTAAAAATATAAAAAAAAAAAATTCTTGTGCAACATTTTTCTTGGCATATTTAAAATTGATAACGGCCATCCTAGTTGACCTCTTTTAAAAGACCTCGTATCCTTTTTTTTTATATTTTTCTTGGAACAAAAACAACTTTAAATAGATAATCAGGCATATCCTAATACATTCTCTGAATAGGTTCCCGAAAAGTAAATTTATCGATTTTTGTTAAATTGACACCTTTTTTCGGCTCAGACGACATTTTAAAATAAGAAAAACAAAAATCGTAAAAGAAAAATGAGGGATAACCCACCCACAAAAGAAAAGAAATCTTTAAACCAATTTAACTTAAAGGGTCTACCCAATAATTACTTATTTGCTTAAGTTTGGGTTTAATTTAATGATGATTATCATTGCCATTATGGTCAATGCTCAAGAACCTTAAAATTGCCAGTGAAAGACTAGGAAAGAAGAAAAGAAAGTAAAAAAAATGAGACAAATTGTTACAAAAAAATCGTAATTTTTTTCGGTCTATTAAAGCCCAATTTGACTAACAAACAACGTAATAAAGTTGTAGCAAAGTAACGTTTATTGGTTGGCACTATGGGCTGTTTTCAGACAAAAATGGAAAAAAAAAATTCTTATCTAATATATAAAATATATAAAATGGATCGACCGATTTGCATGAAATTTTTTCTGCATATCGGGTAGGTCTGAGGATCGGACAACATCTATTTTTCATATCCCTAAATGTTAAGAGGGCGTGGCAAATCGTTAAAATTGAATATTTAGGTACATATTAATCATAGACGAATAAAATTTGGTGGGCATATTCGTAGAGTCGATAACGAAAATTCCACCAAAAAATGGGCGTGACAACCCTCCCCCTTCAAGTGATACCTATAACCCTTAAACAACTGAACCGATTTTAACCATTCTTTTTTTTGGTTGAAAGCTTATCAGGTTTAGATAGTTTAATAGCAAAAAGTAGGCGTGGCAAACCTTTCAAATGGAATATTGAGGGAAATAGTGATAGTAGACGAATACAATTTTGTGGCTAAGTTCGTAAAGTCGACATTGACAAACGCACCAAAAATGAGTGTGGCAACCCTCCGCATTTAAGAAATACCTATAAGTCGCCTAATTCGATGGTTTATAACTACATGTAGTTAGTTTTTGTTTTGAAACGATTACAACAACTACAACTTATTACAATAAATATGTAATGTGACCTGGTTTGGGCAATAAAAAAGAAAATAATTTTGGGCGGAACAAAAGTCGCCGGGTCAGCTAGTTTTTAATATAAAAATTGTTTGATATTAAATTGCGTTACTCCGTCAAGATGCAAGATTCTAAATGTTTAGAAAATTTTAAAAACCAATTCATGGGTTTATCGATAACAGCTAGCAGAAGCGCAATATCACCCGTTAGCTAAGATCTTCAATGCAGCAAACGTAAATATGGACATATTGAAAAAACAACCCTTTATTCGTAAATATGAAAATCGAAAAAGCGAAGGATTTGGGTGAATTATATCCATCCAATTAAGTCTACAGAACAGAGACACCAGCCGCTATTTAAGAGTAAAAAGTAACTGAGACTGAAACAGGACACAAATCAATAAGGAAACAGCATTTGAATGTCAGGAAGAGAATTGATTTTCGTATGTACTGCGACTTACAAAACAACAAAAACTATAATTGGCAACCCTGTCATTTTAGAACATGCCAAATTATATATTTTCTTTGTTCAAACAAAACCAATTATGAAAATCTCTTCACTTCTGACCAGTACTCTGAGAAGAAATTAAAATAGCCACGAAAAATCTTCCAAATTTGTGGTTCGTAGCCAAGGTTAAACTGAATTTTTCCCCCGCCACTTTTGAATAAAATCAACCTAACCAGGTTGTAATCCTGACTAAAGGGTTGTAATGACTAATTTAGTAGGTAAGTATTGGACGAGCTTGGATCTCATGTGGATTCGTATCGTATTTTGTTTTTCCTCGCACTTATTCATCGAAATATGAAACCCATCGCTGAAGGTGGTTTTTCAGTGCGAAGCTGGGAATACGTTGTTCGAACCAAATACCCATTTTGCTAAAAGAATTTTATTATTTGCACGTAGCAATGTAAGATTGCCATGAAAAGTCTCACAAAAATCTATCGTTCGGTTTTGACTTTAGACTGTAGGTTCTCTGATACTCTTTTATAAAATTAACACACACGATATAAGTGGTGTGAGAAACTAGGTGTTAATCCTGACTAAAGGTTTGTAATAATCAATTCTGTATGAATATATGTTTGCTCATTATCACGAGAGTAATAGAAGTGCCGAGATTTCTCCCGCGAAATCCTGTGCTTTTATAGATAAGGACGTCACCATACTTTCTGAAAGCCAGCCGGCTATCAAGGCTCTAAGTTCTAACGTGATGAACTCAAATACGGTGTACGGCTGTCGCAGATATCTCGACAACATAGAAGAAACGATATGATATCCATACTGTATGAGTACCGGCACACAATGGTATTCCGGGTAACTGTAGAGCTAATGAACTTGCCAGGCGAGGCACGACCATCGAACTCTCTGATGAGTTCTCGAATCTGGGCATACCTTTGAAGACGTGCAAGCTCATAACTGATAAAGCGATTGTCGATTCCGTCAAAGACAGGTGGGCGGTCTCGGACACGGGTATAACGGCCCGTAAAATCTGGCCAAGACTGGAGCGCACAATGAGTCTACTTAAACTAAAAGAGGCGCGCTCAGTGTAGTTGTCGGTGCTATTACCGGGCATTGCATCATGGGTACGCATGCGAGGTGCATTAGTCTTGGGCACCTTGCTTACGACTTCTGCAGGAATCTGCAAAGATGAGGAAGAAGAGGAGATTATCCTCTCACCTGCTGGCTACATGCCCGGCTCTTTGCCAAAGGAAAAGGAAAGTACTTGGATAGTTAATTACATGGATGATCTGGAGGAAACTGTCAAGGATTTACATTTACAGCCTGAATCGCTTCATCAGGAGCTCTGAGTGATTTCGAGAATAGGGATAACTGTGGTAGCACAATGGGCCCAATGCGGCTTACGTGAGTCCATCCAAAAATTTTTTTTGGATGGGCAGCCACCTCTACCTATCTACCTATCGTAGTTAAGGACAATTTTCGTTAGTTTATTAATCTCTGACTAGCTGTTCAAGTAAATCAAAAGATTTTCAGTGAAAAGTTCAATCATCCAACAAGCATGGCGTCGTTTTCAAAATAGCCATTACCCCTGCATGGATAAAGATATCACACTCCACGCATCTCAGTGTAAGCCGCAGTACAAGCCTTAAGGGTTTTATTGGGAACCTCCAGATTTTTGGACCAGAAGTACTTTGTTACCATGCTTAATTGGTCCACTACAAACCTTCAGTCAGGATTACAACCTACCTTCTCACATCACTTATGTTGTAAGTGTTAATTTTATTCATGACTGGCGGGACCTAAACTCGATTTCAATGACAAGTTTTTGAGAAACTTTTCATGGCAATTTTTATTTACTTTTAAAGTTCTTATCAGAAGATCAGAGATTTTCATATTTCGTTTTGTGGAAATGAAGAAAATATATAATTAAGCATGTTCTAGAATGATAGGGTTGCCAAATCTAGCTTTTATTGTTTTGTAAGCATTAGTGCATACTGAAATTAAGTTATCTTTCTGGCATTGAAATGGTGTTTCTTATTGATAAGGTTAGGTTAGGTTAGAGGACGTGCTCCTGTCGGTCAAGACAAGCACAGTACCCGGAGCTCGAAATTGACCCATTGTACATTGTCCTTAGGGGAGGAAGGAAATAGAGGATATAGGAATGTAGGGAAGGGGAGGGAGAATGGAAAACGGAGGAATTAGATGTAAAGAAACAGACACAAAACAAAAAGAGGTTGAGAGTGCGACTACACTCATGAAGCCCTAGCCTAGCAGTGTCCCGTGATAAAACCGACAACCAACCTTAAGCTGGCCTTAACCAAGCCCAGCAGCCACTCTGTCCTCTTGCTGTCCACAGCAGGCCATAGATGCCTAGAAACAGAACAACCCGATCCGTTCCCTCAACGCCTCTGATCTTCCCTCCTGACCCATCCATCGATGAGGTCATAGAGATGGCAGACTGGGGGTTAGGACCAACTGTCTTATTGATAAGTACCACGTTAAAGTCTCAATTAATTTTCTGGTTTAAATAACAAAAAGTTTTTCGGATTTCAACTGGGCGGATATAATTCTTCCAAATTCTTCACAAATTCTGGGGTGAATCCATCAAGAGAGGAACTTCATTATGGAATCTTAAACTCAAATGTTTTTTTTCTTTAAATATTAAGGAAGCATATAATCGCCCTGCGGATTTTTTTTTTTTTATAAAATTATAATGGTTAGCAGGCCATAGTGCTGTAACCCCAAAAAATACTTTTTGTTTGTGATCATTGTGTTTATCATCCACAAAAATCCTCATTATCGAACCCTCTTATCGCAACCATTATATCGTCATGGTATCGCAGTAATTGTATCTTAAAACTGCTTAAATAAGCGATTCTATGCTCGATGTGAATATTTGTAGAAAAATTTGAATTTTTTTTATTTTTTTTTTTATTATTTAAATTTCCCAGAATAATAAAATAACAATGAAAACAATGAAAATATTTCCATTGTGATGACAAAACAGAACAAAAGAAAAGAAATTTTTCTTTAAACATCATCATGCCATTCGCCTTTAAAGTGCAAATGCGTCTTTAATTTAAGAATTTTATGGAGAAAGTTTTCTTAAGCATTGTGGTGAAGGCAATGTGTGTGGGTGTGTTTAATTAAATGTTTTACTTCCTTTAATTCTAAAATGTTTGGGTTTTTTTCCTTGTAATCATCATCATTATTTTAATTAAAAAATCTTTTGTAATCTTCATGCGAATATCAGTGCAGCAGCATACAATAATTGTGTTGCTTTTGTAAACCTCCAGGTTGATTAAGTGATTAAAAGTGATAAAAATCTTCCAGTTTTTTTTTTTTGTTTTTCAGGAAATTACAGCATTTTCCTCTTCTTCTTCTTCTTCGTCTTCTGCTAAATTCATTAAATTTCTTTTGTCATAGATTTTTAACGATTTAATGCATTTAAAAGGGATCATCATTAGGATTTCTGCTTCCATTGCCTTGTGGTAATGCGATACTTTGTTAATGTATAATTAGAAAAATAATGTAGTATACTTTTAGGTAGTCAACGCGTGTATAGTATACATTAAGGAAGAAATAGATTTTCAATTTCAATAACTTTGCAGCAGAATTTAATTTATATGAGAAATGTTTGTTAAGTTTTCTCGAAAACTTTCGTTTAGAAATTGTCGGTAGATGGCTCTAATATGTCATATCTCAGACAATATTAATTGCCTTAGGGAACAGTTTAGCTTGTTTAGAAGGTAACATACATATTTTCATACATAATTGGCCATTACAACCATTAGGTTAGGATTAGAATCTAGTTTCTCACATTACTTTATGTTGTGTAGACTTTTTTGTGCAAATGGTTCCATGGTTTCCGAAGGCATTTTGCGCGCTAAATTACGAAATTTTTCCACCACGTCAGGTTCGAGGTCACATGAACACATAGTTGGATGTTGTGCGTTTAGATTCTAAATGGCGAAAGATGGCCGTGCCACCATATTGTAATTTTCCTTCTGCCCCGTGGTTCGTCAGCACAGGTACTTGGCGTCTAGCATTATCGTTGAACTGCTTTATCGATTACACAACATGGCTTCAGGTGTTTCCGAAGGTATTTTGCGCCCTCACGTTAGGTTTTCGAAAAATAGCTTTTTTTGTGGCCATTTTTGAAAAATTGTAGAGCTAAACACTGACGTGCTAGAACCATCGCTATTATCAGAAATTGACAATTGATCTTTGCTTTTTAAAATGAGCCTAAAGAAGGGGGTGGATTTATGTCAAGGGATGCTAGAGAAAAAGAAACACATTACGGAGGTCCTTAAAAATGAATCGGATTTACTTGAAAATTATTACTCAGGGGTTTTTTGGATCGCTGATTACAGAAGTCGCCGTGGTCTAGTGGGTAGTGTGTTGGCTTATTAGACAAAAGGCCCGAGTTCGAATCCCAGGTCAGACATCAAAACAAAAAATATTTCTTCGGCGACTTCCTCTCAGCAGATTTCTGGCAAAGACTCTGAGAGTAAAAATTGCCATGAAAAGCTTCTCAAAAATCTGTCGTCAAATTGTCTGGCAGCTATCTAGGCGGTGTACTATAGGTTAGGTTAGGTCAGAGTGGTAGCTCTGATATCACAAAGCTCACTTGAGGACGCATAGCGGCCCGTTGTGATGCCACAGGAGAACGCAGTCCCTGTACCGAACAAGGTCCACTAAAATCAAGGAAATTGAAGAAGCTGGTCAGCGCAAGGGCTGTATAATAGCTGTACTCTAAAACAGTTTGAAGCTCTAGCAAATATCTCAATGATATAGCAGATTGGTTTGATTTTCAATTTAAAGGGGTACAGGGCTATCGTCCGCTTAACTACAGAGCGAATGAACTTTTCACATATGGCCCAAGCATTGATCTTGCCAATGAATTCTCTTCTTTGGACCTCTCTTTATAGGTCTGGGGGTTCATAATTGACAATACTTTTATAGATTCCCTTAACGCTAGATGCCGTAGTTAGTAGTATGTGTAGTAGGCAGTGTGTTGGCTTATTAGACGTAAGACCCGAGTTCAAATCTCAGGGCAGACATCAAAACGAAAATATGAAAATATTTCTTCGGCGACTTCCTCACAGCAGATTTCATGGCAAAAACTCTTAGAGAACAAATAAAATTGCCATGAAAAGCTTCTAAAAATCCTGTCGTTTCGGAAGTCGACTTTAAACTGTAGGTCCCGCCACTTCATGTAATAAATTAATGCACACAACATAAGTGATGTAAGAAGCTAGGTCGTAATTCTGACTGAAGGGCTATAATGGCCAATTAAGTATGTATGTTAACGCTAGATGGGCTACTCCAAATATAGGCAGAATGACGCAGAAAATCTAGCCAAGTCTAGATGCAGAGTGTGCGGAAAGTCTGTTAGGTTAGGTTAGGTTAGAGGACGTGCACCTGTCGGTCAAGACAAGCACAGTACCCGGAGGTCGAAATTGACCCATTGTACATTGTCCTTAGGGGAGGAAGGAAATGGAGGATATAGGAATGTAGGAAAAGGGGAGGGAGAATGGGAAACGGAGGAATTACATGTAAAGAAACAGACACAAAACAAAAGAGGTTGAGAGTGCGACTACACTTATGAAGCCCTAGCACCTCTCAACCACCCCAAGCTGCTAATGAATCTGTGGAGAGCCTTGATGTCGGCTCTCGACACAGAACTCAAGTTCTCAAAGAAGGCCCTGCCAAGGGTCCTGAAATCTATGGTAAAATGGTTGGTCTTCACATCCCTTAATTGTGTGCCATTATACTCATTCGAGTCTTTCAAAAATGCAGGTGAAAAGGTGAAATACAATAAACAAAGTCTGTTACGATGACCAAAAAGAAACACATTCGGTGTAGTTGTTGTAATCATTACGAGACGTTACATGGCAAATGACTTCTTCCGGAGCCACAGAGATGAGAAAGGGCACATAGAAGTCAGATACATATGTACATAAATACATACATAAGTGGTTTTTACAACCCTTTAGTCGAGATTACAACCCCGCTTCTCACGCTACTTATTTTGACCTAAAGTTTTAAAGTCGATTCCGAACGACAGAGTTTTTGAGAATCCTTTTCATGGAAATTTTTGTTTAACCTCGGGGTGTTTGCCAGCAATCAGCTGAGCGGAAGCTGCTGAAGAAATGTTACTTTGTATTTCATTTTGTCTGGGGTTTGAACCGCAGCGTTACCTCTCATAAGTGGTCTTTACAACCCTTTAGTCGAGATTACAATCCCGCTTCTCACATCACCTAGAGTTTTAAAGTCGATTTCGAACGTCAGGGTTTTTGAGAATCTTTTTATTTACAATTTTTTTTTTTTATTCTCAGGCTGTTTGCCAGCAATCCGCTGAGCGGAAGCCGCTGAAGAAATGTTTCCTCGTATTTCGTTTTGTCTTGGCTTTGAACCGCAGCCTTACCTCTACTAAGCCAACACACTTACTACAAGACTACGGTAACTTACAGGGAAGATGCCCAACTCTATGTCAGAGGATAAAAACACATCTGGGTGTGCAAAAATTTTAAACTGTGGTACCTCAATGGTCCTTATCTGGCCTAAAAGGTACTAAAAATGTACACAAGAAAAAAAAATAGAGATGCAAATTAGCCCCAAAAAAATATCTTAAATCTTTAATGATATGTAAATTGGAGTGTCGTATTTACGAGTACATAACAATTTAACAAAGTACCACAAAAAAATTGTTGTGCAGTTCTTGCGCTGACTAATTTCTTCCTTTTCCCTGATTTGGCGGAACTTGGTTAGTACCAAGACTACGTTCACCCGTGGCATCACAACCGGCCGCTATGCGTGCTCAAGTGAGCTTTGTGATATCAGAGCTAGCACTACGACCTAAACCTAAACCTAAAACCCACAAAAAGTACCACAAAAAAGTACTAAAATTTAAAAAATTTCCCTTTAGTCCCTTTTTAAAGTAAAACGATGGAATCCCTATTTATGTTGTATGTTTTGCAAACTCAATTTTTTGCGTACCATTTTGGCAAAACAGATCCCTTTTTCTAAATCTTTCAATTAACTTTTGAAGTTTTTCCTCTTGTCAAACTCTTGAGAAAATAATTTTCTTCGTATGCGCTGTTAAGCTTTTCAAGTGTTTTTCTTTCCTTTCCATTTTTTCGTTTGTTTGTTTGTTTCTTAAATTTAAGTAAACGCGTCAATAAAAACATGGATAAACATTTGCTTTAAAACTTTCCAGTAAAGAAAAATATAATCTGGTACGTATGAAGGAAAAAAAAAGAAAGAAATCCTGGGGTATGTTTTTATACGTAATAAAGACACAAAAAAAAAACAGGGGGCCTTAAATGGAAATGAAAATGGCACCGAAGGAAAATATTTATTTTGGAACACTTCAGTGATTGCAAACAAATGTAATGATTTTGGTCTTCTTCTTCTTCTTATTCTTCTTCTAGATATATTGTTGTTTTTGTTGTTGGATTTATTGTTGGCATAAGCAAAAGGATGCGTGTAGATGTGAAAATATCCTGAAGGGGGAAAAAACCATTTGAGCCCTAATACTGTCTTAGCCATTATTTTATGGCTGGTAAAAGTTTAAAGCGAATGAAAGTGAGTTTAAATTCTTTCTTTTTTTTATTTATTTTACGTTTTTAATACTTTTTGGGACGAAAGTTTTGGTACCAAATATGGTACCAAATTTTGGTACCAGCAAACGCTTCAAGTTTATTAATGTAATCTTAATCGAAGTGGTGCAATAAATGTAGACTGGGAATTAATCAAAACACAAGAGAGATATTAGACCAGAGTTTTACGTGAGTAATGCCGCGATGGCTTATTCCACGGTGCTCTAAGCACGGGTGGATACAGTAAGTCTACCAGAGCCCACACACACAATGATGCAAGCATATGAATTGCAAGATCGTATCGTTGATCGCATCAGCATGCGTGAGTACCCCAATTCGAAGTCATGCATTTGGACAAAACTTCCCTTTTGGTTAGGGGTGGGAGACTATCTGAACTCCGTTTTTCATCGTGGTTGAGGGTGGAACGCCACACCGAGCTTGTGCTCTCCCCGCTATTTAGGTTTAAACCACAGCCACCACGTTGCTCTCGCAAGGAAGCCTCATTATTGTTGGGCAGAGACGAATCTCCCCACACCTGTGGTACCAGAATTAAGCCTCCGAGTTGAAATCTAAACAGTTCGGGACTGGTGGCCCTTTGAACAACAACGTTCCAGCTTTAGAGGAGCAGCAAAAACAAAACTAATAAAACAAACAACAACGACAAACAACTACCACAGGAAAACTATTTAACGGCGACAACAACACTGGATAAAGGCCATAAAAAACGGCAAGATCAGGAAGCCACTAGCCATTGAAGTGAAAGAGAAAACCTCCACTAATGTCCTGTTCTTCTTCTCCTGAAAACTTCATTGATGAAAACTTCAAACCTCCCAATCGTCCGAATGTCTTCTAAGGCCCTACTGAAATCCCATAGCACCACTAGAGAGATAGTACTCTTCACAAGGAGATATGAAAACTTTCAATCCACGTTACGTTGTATCAACGAAGTAGAACTCACATCTCTATCCAAAGGAGCCAAATTGGTCAATAATCTAGAACCATAAAGGCAGCAACAATATTTCATTGTTGCAAGAAAACAGTTGGCCTAACAGAGTGCACAACTTTAGAATCAAACTCATACTCCATTCAGTGAGGTTGCGGTTTGATGATTGGCTTTGGAGATATGAAATCATCAAACCGGGTTTGAGCGTATTATTAGGTGTGTTCACACGATAGGTTTACAATGCCCTACTTACTTACTTAATTGGCCATTAACAACCCGATTAACGGATTTCTGCCTACCACAACACATCTTTCCAGGCGCCTCTGCTTCTTACGCGCCTTAGGCAGTTAGTCACACCAATCGATGACAGGGATGCCTCGACTTGATCCTTTTAACGGATACAAAGTCGTCCTCTTCGCCGACTTCTGCAGATTCCCACATCAAATGCCAGTCTCGCCGGAGTATTCTTCTCCATTGGAGCGACATGGCCGAGTTTGCGCAGCCGCTGGATATTAATACGCTGCACAACGTCTATGTCGTTGAGGAGCTCATACAGCTCACTGTTGGATCAGATGCGGAAATCATCGCCAACTCGCACTGGACTGAAGATCTTACGTATGATTTTTCTCTCGAATATCCTGAAGGCTTTTGCTTCAGTTCTTAATAGGGTCTATGCCTCTGCACTATAAAGAAGCACAGGTAGGAAAAGCTTTTTGTAGAGTACTAGTTTGGTAGTACGAGAGAGGTCTCTGCTACTCAATTGTTTATTGAGATCATAGTAGCACCTGTTGGCAAGAGTAATGTTGCCTTTGATCTCCAGACTGACATCATTTTTGATGGTAACGGCGGAGCCAAGATAAATAAATTCCTTGACTGTATCAAAATTATAGTTATCAGCTGTAATCTGAGAACCAATACGCCACACGTTTCTACTTATCGATAACATATACTTTGTTTTGCCCTCATTTACTGCCAGACCCATCTTCTTTTTGAATTTGAACTCCCGCTCAATAGCACTAAAGCCACCAGTAACATCTCGTTTGATGCGCCCTATGATGTCGATGTCGTCAGCGTACGTAAGCAATTGGACACTTTTTTGAAAAATATTGCCATTGCGATGTCCTCCCGCCTTTCGCACTACGCTCGCCATGACAAAGTTGAAGAGGTCGCATGTTAAGGACTCGCCTTAACAAAGTCTTTCTGAAACCTCGCACGGTATCAAAAGGTTCGGAGAGGTCCATTTCTACCGTGACGGAGCTGCAGGAATTGCTCAACGTTATTCTGCATAGCCTTATCATCTTCGCAGGTATATCGAGCTCAGATATTGTGGCAAAAACACGATCACTTATTTGGCTATCGAAGGCGACAAAAAGTCGGTGTGTGTAGACTTGTTTTTCGTGGGCCTTTTCCAGGATTATACTGTCTAAGGTATTGTGTACTTTCATCAGTTGATTATCACCAGATATGTTAGCAAAAAAGAGCCTATGAACGTAGGAATATGATTGAGTGCCACTAGAGCTTAGATGTATAGAGGCTATGATCATATTAAAATCCTGGATATAGTTAATCTAGTTTTTGACAATCCTAGACAGCATTATCCTAGTATTTACCCATAGATCCACACAATAAAGTCGGACGTAAATTATTTCTTACACTAAACGATGACTGTACGTAGGTAATTGGCCATTACAACCCTTCAGTCAGGATTACGACCTAGCTTCTCACACCACTTATGTTGTGTGCGTTCATTTTATACATGAGTGGCGGGACCTACAGATTTAAAGTCGACTCCGAACGACAGATTTTTGAGAAGCTTTTCATGGCAATTTTTACTTTCAAAGCCTTTGCCAGAAATCTGCTGAGAGGAAGTCGCCGAAGAAATATTTTTTCGTTTTGATGACTGACCTGGGATTCGAACCAATGCCTTTTGTCTAATAAGCCAACACACTACCCACTAGACCACGGCGACTTCATGTAATCACCAGATACGTTGGCGAAAAAGAGCTTATGAACGTAAGAATAAGGCTGAGTGCCACTAGAGCTTAGACGTATAGAGGCTATGGTCATGTTAAAATCCTGGGTATAGTTGATCTAGTTTTTGACAATCCTAGAGAGCATCATCCTAGTATTTACTGTAGCACTTTTTAGACTAAAATAGTGGCAAGAAAACTGATGTTTGGTCTACGACAAGCAATATTTGTAATTAAAATTTCAGAAAATTACAGAATATTTCAGAATTTCCCAAAAAATCTCTTTGTTTTCCTTAATAAGACCCTTAAAAACAAACGAAATTTAATGCCTTTACATGGATTCTCCGTTCTTTACATTTCATTCTGTTAAAATAACCGGGAAAAAAACAAAAAAAATTCCTCCAAGAAAATTAAATCATGAGGCCTTTTATTTCGATTTTTCTTTGGGAATATTGCTTATATCGAGAGAAATTTTATTCTGTGCTTAGAAAAACAACAAAAACAACAAGAACACCAACAACAATAACATCGTGAACAACAAAATCTGTGTCTTTTTACTCTTCAGTGGTTTCGAGTGTGAACGTTTTTATTTTCGTTTCACTTCGTTGCTTTCTAGCAGCCATGACAATGATATTCACACATACAAACACACACACACACACACACATAGTAGTAATGATATCGGAAAGGAAGAGCATACAAGGTTGTGATATCAGACACACACACACACACACACACAACACATACTTGCTGGGAAAAATAATGTTGTTACAACAACAATATCATATCAGAAACCAAAAAAACCAAAAAAAAAAGGGAAAATAAAAGGCTCTTAAAAAAGAATTCTGTGCCCCATTTATTGTATTCAAGAAAAACTGAAAAAAAACCTTCAGAAATTTAAAGAAAAAAAAACTCCACTCAATGGCATTCATGATGTTTTATATTTAACGACTCGGCTCTTTATGCGTTATCTGCATCTAGGGGTAGATGTGATGGGGTTGGCATAGCGAATAGAGAACGTGAAGGGAAAAGAATTGCTTTGTTTGCCTAAAGGCCGGATAATTTTATTTGTCTACGGCAATATGGTCGGTCATAAAGAGAAAACATTCAATGGCCAAAATAATTGATGAAAGAGAAGAACTTTTTTATATTGGGCGGCCTATAAAGTTTACAATTCGAGATGGCAACATGCTAGGCAATGGAAGACGACTGATTTGCTCTCATCCCTGCAATGAAGTCTTGGATGTAAAAACTGCTAGTGAAGTTGAAACAAGTCGTATAACGAATGTGACTCTTAAAATTTTGGGATCCTATTAGATCTGTCAAGCATGAAGATTGATGATGATTGAGTATCTGTCAAGCACGAAAAACCTTATAAAAAATTCCTGGTAATTTCAATATTAGGGGAAATAAAAGGCTGAGCTATCATAAAGCAACTGAGTTTCAATCATGCGGTTAATATCAGTCATCTATTAAGCACGAAGATTGATGATGATTGAAGATCTGTCAAGTACGAAATATTTTTATCAGAATCTCTGGGTAGTTCCAGTGTTAGAGGAAATAAAGGATGTGCTACCATAAAGCAACTGAGTTTCAATCATGCAGATAATTTGATTGATCTGTCAAGCATGAAGATTGGCAGTCGAAATGGTTTCATTAGCAACACCGGGTAGTTTCAGGGTTACGGGAAATAAAAGGTTGTGCTATCATAAAGCAACTGAGTATCAGTCATGCAGATAATATCAGTGATCTGTCAAGCACGAAGATTGATGATGATTAAAAATCTGTCAAACACGAAATATTTTTAACTGAATCTCTGGATAGTTTCAATGTTAAGGAAAATAAAAGGCTGTGCTATCATAAAGCAACTGAATTTCAATCATACAAATAATCTCAGTGATCTGTCAAGCATGAAGATAGATAGCCTGTGAACACCGGGTAGTCCCAGTATTAGACGCTACATATGGCGTAAGAAGAGATGAAACATCTCAGCTTCTATCATTCTGTCCAGCATGAAGATTGATAATATCAGTGATCTTTCAAGCATGGAAGTTGAGAATCGACATGGCTTCATCCGGAAATCCAGGTAGTCTCAGTGTTAGGAGAACTGGAAGCAACTAAGCAAATGAGTTTTAATCATCCAGATAATATCAGATAGATAATGATTGATGATCTATCAAGCACAAAAAACTTTATCAGAAATTCCGTTCAGTTCCAGTGTTAAGGGAAATGAGAGACGGTGTGGTGTCGCAATGAGCTACATGTGGCGCAGGAATAGATCAAATCAACTGAGTTCCTATCATGGGAAATAAAAGGCTGTGCTATCATAAAGCAACTGAGTTTCAATCATGCAGATAACATCAGTGATCTGTCAAGCATGAAGATTGATGATGATTGAAGATCTGTCAAGTACGAAATATTTTTATCACAATCTCTGGGTAGTCCAGTGTTAGGGAAAATGGAAGACTTTGCTATTATTAAGCAACTGAGTTCCCATCATACAGATAATCTCAGTGATCTGTCAAGCATGGAGGTTGAC
Organism: Sarcophaga peregrina; assembly: GCA_014635995.1. Classification (NCBI taxonomy): domain Eukaryota; kingdom Metazoa; phylum Arthropoda; class Insecta; order Diptera; family Sarcophagidae; genus Sarcophaga; species Sarcophaga peregrina. The sequence continues at coordinate 39,990,326 of CM025793.1, forward strand.
AATCATCTTGGCTTCATCCGGTACTCCAGGTTGTTTTAGTGTTAGAAGAAATGGAAAAAACTAAGAAAATGAGTTTTAATCATGCAGATAATATCAGACTGATAATGATTGATGATCTGTCAAGCATGGAAGAACTTTATCAGAATCTCCGGATAGTTTCAGTGTTAGGGGAAATGAGGGACTGTATGGTTTCGCAATAAGCTACATATGGCTGAAGAAGGGATGAAAGCATCTCAGTTTCTATCATTCTGTCCAGCATGAAGATTGATAATATCAGTGATCTGTCAAGCATGGAGGTTGACAATCGATGTGGCTTCATCTGGAAATCCGGGTAGTCTCAGTGTTAGGAGAACTGGAAACAACTAAACAAATGAGTTTTAATCATGCAGATAATATCAGATTGATAATGATTGATGATCTGTCAATCATGGAAGAACTTTATCAGAAACTCCGGATAGTTTCAGTGTTAGGGGATATGAGAGACTGTGAGGTGCCGTAATGGGCTACGTATGGCGTAAGAAGAGATGAAATCAACTGAGTTCCTATCATGCAGATAATATCAGTGAACTGTCAAGCATGAAGATTGACAGACGAAATGGTTTAGCACTAACACCGGGTAGTTCCAGTGCAAGGGAAAATGAAAGGTTGAGCTATCATAAAGCAACTGAGTTACTATCATGTAAATAACATCAATGATCTGTCAAGCATGAAGACTGACAGTTCAAATGACTTCATCAGAAACACTGGGTAGATCCAGTGCTAGGGAAAATGAAAGACAATGACATGTGTGTATCCATCTTCTCCTGCTTAACTCGCCTTATAAAACAAATTTATCCCGTCCCTTAAAGTAATTTCTGTTGCAAGTGTAGGGTATCATATGGTGCACTAAGAGTCTTGTTTAGTGGCGTTTAAATTTATCATTTTTTCTCACAGTTTCCTTAGAGGGCTTATGGTTTTTTTTTTCGGTTCTTTTTTAAGTTTTAAAAGACAAAAGCCCATTATTTCCTGAAGGCAAGAAACGAAATATTTTTTCTGATTTCTCAAGTGTCAGTGGTGGAATGGATAGATAAAGTGGCTTTAGAAACAATCTAGAGAGGAAAAGTTTTCCTTTTTTTTCAGGGGGTGGGAGGTTTTTAAAGTAAATAAATTAACCTTTTCCATCTATTATTTGCTATTGGTATTCCTTCCCATTATTGGTTTGTTGTTCTTGTTGTTATTGCTTATCAATTCAGTCTAACCCACCAATTTAGCAAGGCATTCTGCAACATTTTTGTTGTTGAATTTACTCGTGTGCTCATGGAAAAATTTATTCTCGATAAGCTTTTGGGGAATTATTGGTGCGTGTTGACATGTCCATTATTGCCAATAACTGTGTTGTTGTTCTTTTTTTCCTCTTTCTTTCTTTGTTTTTGTTTTTCTCCTTTCACTTGATGTGTTTATTTTTATCGGCATTTCATTCAATGGGTGTTTTAGACGCCCCATAAATTTTCCACTTTCACAGTTTCTGTTTCACTCCTCTGGTACGGTCTATGGGGATTTTTTTTATTATTTTTCTTCTTTTGAGCCAATGGTCACAAATCGATTATGGACAGCAAGTTAAAGGTGTCTTATTGACGGGTTTAAATATTCAATTTCATAAAAATATTACAAAAACACACAAAAAGGCATAGAAGTGTGGGAACAATGGAAGGAGAAGGACACAAAAAATTTTAAAAATTATTTTTGTAAGCCTAGAAAGAAATTCGGCCATTAAGAGAGGAGGAAGTAAGCAAATGAACAGAAAAAGGTGTCTGTAGCGTTTTAAGGACTTTAAAAAAGGTCCAGCTGCTCTAAATTGAAACTCAAAATGTGAGATATTCAATGAGAGGTGCTTGTTGTCAGGGGGAATGTTTTGCGTCCATTGTTATTGAATATTCTGCCTGGTGCAAGCACGTGGCTTTTATAAGGAAGATATGCAAGCTCATATTCGTCCTTCCATGTTCTGTTAAATAAGGTTAGGCCATGTGCTATCACTGTAGATAAATGCACGCTTGTATTCCATTCCATACATACATTACAACCCTTTAAACAGGATTACAAACTGGCTTCTCATATCACCCATGTTGTGAATGGCAATTTAATCCATGAGTGGTGGATCCTACAGTTTAAAATCGATTCCGAACCCCAGAGTTTTTGAGAAACTTTTCTTGGCAATTTTATTTACTATCAAAGCTTTTGCCAAAAATCTGTTGAGTTCTATTAAGGCTAACATATTACATCTATTGCGCTATCATATGCCATGCAACAAAGATGCCGCAACATCAACCAAGTGGTACTCTTGTTACCAAGAAGCTTGAGTTCTTACATGCATACGTAACTGGCCAATACAACCCTTCAGTCAAGATTACGACCTTGCTTCTCACATCACTTGTGTTTTGTATATTAATCTTGTACATGAGTAACGCAGATCCCAGTTCAAAGTCGACGCCGAACGACAAATTTTGTGAGAAACTATTTAGCTGGGAAACAGAGAAATAGGCGACATTCATGAATAGGCTTGGATGTTGATATGATGAATGAAAGGTTTTTATGGCAGTCCTCAGTATGTACATCACATCACTCCCCTACTTTCCATCTAACGTGAGTATCAATGAATAATTCTAGAGAATTATAATTTCGTGTTTTGGCGGCCCCTATTTGGGATGAAGGAACTTGAGTTATAAAAGTCTTTTGATCTATTGCATTCAGAAAAAAAATTATTCGTGATGGAATTCAAGCGTGATAGTGTGATTGCTTTATATTTGGGCTGGAATACCACAGGTGGCTATCGTTAGAGCCCTCTAGCATTTCTTTTGTTTCTCGTGCCATTGCTCGTTACCGTGATACTGGCAGTGTTGCATCGAGTCCAAAAAATGGATGAAAAAAAGGTAACAACACCAGAAAAGATCCGAAAAGTGAAGGCCAGATATGATCGGAATCCATGCCGCAGTGGTACGCAGTAGTGGAACGGATGAAACACATATTGAAAAATAAGCTTGGACTAAAGCGATTGAAGTTCCAAAAAGTACAAGAGCCCACCGATGGATAAAAAAAGTTACTTCGCTTGCACGAAAGTGGCGAGTTACCGAATTAGGTTTTCTCCAAAGAGAAGCCATTCCAAATTGAGCAGTTTGTGAACAAACAAAATCATCGGGTTTACTTGCCAAAGAGGTCAGCTGAAAATTTACACCTTGGTTTGGGTACCAGAACTAAAGCGCCGCCAATGGTAATGGTGAGGGCTATCGTAACGGCCGATGATCGCTCCCCGCTCTGTATTCATCGACCGTGGGTTCAAAATAAATGTCGAATATTATCGGGAAAATGTTTTAAAGACAGTATAGAAGCCCTGGGCATACAAACATTTCAGCCGCAGACCATGGATATTCCAACAGGACTCAGCACTACCGTACTCAGCAAGCGTCAACCAAGAATGGCTTAAAAAGGAGGTTCCTCGCTTCCGGATCTCAATCCATTGGACTTTTGCACTTGGGGCATTTTGGAGAAAAAGGTTCTCTTTAAAAAATACCAAAGTGTCGATTAGCTCAAGACGGCGCTTCGCCGGGAAGGGGTCAAAATAACGCAGAGCCACTTTTGTGCAGCCTGTGATGGCTTTGTTCGCCGTTTCGAACAATTCTAAACTGTTTCTAATATTTGATGTTATTTCCAACATTTTTTGCTTTTATGCAATAAAATTTAAAAAAAAAAATTAAAAAAATATAGCTCTTTACTTTGTTGCATTATATATCAGCCACACTGTAGTGACTAAGTAAGTTTACAGCAATTTAACTTTTCGTTTCGTTAAGAGTTTGCAATCGAGGATGATCCTCCTTTTGTGTTTGTATGCCTGTCTTTAAGTAGCTAAAGAGTGGCAAACTAACTTTCCTTTGAAGTTATATTTTATTTGGTTTAGTTTTGGCAAGTTCGAGAACGAAATTGTTGACTTGTTATTGTAATTCTATGTAACTACATATGTAGTCTTGCAAACGAGAATAATCCTATATCTACCTTTAATAGAAGTTCAACTCTTTTATTTAACAATTAAGGAGTGGCTAATACACTTTCCACTGAATTTATATTTGTTGGTTTTGGCAAGTTCGAGAACGAAATTGTTGACTTGTTACTGCAATTCGAGAATAATTCTGTTTCTACGTTTAATAGAACTTCAAGTCTTTTATTTAACAATTAAGGAGTGGCAAATATACTTTCCCTTAAACTTCATTTAGTTTTAATCTGGCAACTTCTAGAATGTATTTTTAACTTGTAATTGTTATTCTATGTATGCCTTGCAATCGAGAATAATTCTTTTTTAACGTTTAATAGAACTTTAAGTCTTTTATTTAATAATTAGGGAGTGGCAAATACACTTTCCACTGAACTGATATTTTTTTTTGGTTTAGTTTTGGCAAGTTCGAGAACGAAATTGTTGACTTTTTATTGTAATTCTATGTAACTACATATGTAGTCTTGCAAACGAGAATAATTCTGTTTCGACGTTTAATAGAACTTCAATTCTTTTATTTAACAATTAGGGAGTGGCAAATATACTTTCCTTTGAACTTATATTTCATTTAGTTTTAATCTGGCAACTTCTAGAATGTATTGTTAACTTGTTATTGTTATTCTATGCAACTTTATTGGCTTGTTATTATAATTTTATGTTTGTTTTCTTTTATTCTTTTGCAAATTTTTTTGTTTTTCTTTTTCTTACAACATATTTTCAGATTAAACACTTAAAGTTTATGATCTTCTAGCAACTATTTAAGAGTCCTTTTTATTATTGACGTACTTTTTTTCCTACCTTGTCTATATCCCACTCATCTTCCGTTTTATAAAACAAAGAAAAAAAAATGATTTGTTTTAATGCCTTAATCAGATATTGTATCAGGCATAGCATAACAAGGCATTCATGTAGAAGATAAACTCTTCTAATCACACACACACAAACACTTGTGCTTTCTTTCTCTCTCTCCAACATTCTCTCTCATATGAAAAAACAACATCACGTACACGAGTAGACAAATGAGAAACGAAGGAACGTTTCGTAGTATACGGTAACGTAGCAGTGTGATGTTTGTTTTCTTAATTCGTATGACAGGTACACACATGCAACACACAACATGTCTGAGTGTATGAGAGTGTGTGCATGAGCATGATTTAATAAGACATAAAGAATCTAAACAAGTCTATCAGGCTGTTCTATTCTTTCACTCTCTTTTGTTTCTTTCTTCTTCAATTTACTATGTAATCATATACCATAGAACACTTGTAAGCTAAACACTCTCCATTATAAAGACAAATACAAGGAGTCTCTCTTTAAGTTGAATGTTCTCCTTTATTTGTTGTTGTTGTTGTTGTTGTTTTTGCTACAATATATTTTTTTGCAAATATTTTGTTTACTTGTGTAGTTGTGCATATGTACGTATGTCTACTTAGAATATCATACGATAGTAAAAGAGAGCAACAAAAACAGAATTCAAAAAAAAAAAAATGTAATCATGATTGTGTGTCAATAAAAATTATGTCTTTGCTTGTGTGTGTGTATGTTTGCAAAGGAAAACACAATTTCATTGGAAATTTATGATTGAGATCTTGAGACAATTGCTGTACGATGAGTACACTTTGATTTATCAAATCCAAAAGAGATTCTATTTCACTTTTAAAGGAAATCAAACTAATCAGATACACGAGTATTTTTGATTTAAGGATTCATGTTTTCAAATCGTTTTTTTTTTTTTGTTTTGTTTTCAATTTCTTCTTTTAATACCCTACACTATAGGCATCACTGTTATAACATCCATTCTCATAGATCATTAAGCAATGGGTAGGTATATGCAGAGACTGGAAATGTCTTTTGTAGGGGTTTAAGAATGGCTGAGAAAGAAGAGAATATTTATTGTCCACTGAATTTGTGAATTTCCGCCTAATAATCATGCTTTAAATACAAACTCCTGTTGCTGCTTATCAAAACCCGGCTCAGTTTTTCTGCCATACTCGTCTAACGTATTCTACTTCAGAGCCTCAGCTCCCAGTATAAGCTTTGAACTTTTTATCCCTTAGCTGAGGCTAGGAGAGCTAAGTTTAGTTTGAAAGTTGACAGCATAAGTTCGGGGTTCGCCGTGGTCTAGTAGGTAGTGTACTGGCATATTAGACGTAAAGCCAGGTTTCAAGTTCCTGGCCAGACATCAAAAAAAAAAAAGAAGTACAAAAAGTAAAAGCGATTTCTTCTCTTTCTCTTCTTCTAGTTTCTCAAAAATCTGTCGTATGGAGTCGAGTTTAAACTGTAGATCCCGCCACTTATGTATGAAATTAACATACACAACATAAGTAGTGTGAAAAAATGCGGGCTTCTTGGGAACGATTGCTGTAGACTGACTGTCTAATGGTGAAGTTATAGCACTGGCCATTTTATAGTCACCAGCAGCAACTCGTTTCCTTACCGTTCGCATCTTCCCTCTTTCCACCTTTCCTAAAAAAAACCTGCATAATGCACTGCATGAGTAGGGGTCATCCCCTGAGTGCTGGTTTTATACAAAAAAAGAAAAAAAAAAATAGCAAATCAGCTTATACAAGAGGGGCATATTCTACACTAATACCCACAGATTTTTATTGCTAGGAGGGAAGTAAACTGCACTAGGGATAAAAGACATAGGCTTTTACACTAACCGGCTAAATACATAGGCTGGTTAAAGAAAACCTGCTGAAACTATTATTGAATGAACCCAACTAAGCCTGTGATTAACTAAAGGGTCGGCCAAATAACTTCTTTTTTTTTGGAAATGCTTTAAAAAAACTGCGGAATATTTTCTCAAATTTCTGTTTTTATTTGAAAGTACAATCCTTCCGGTTAATAATGGAAAACAATTTCATTCAAATGGCTACCTCGGCTGGCCATGCAGTAGCCTACACGATCGGTTCAATTTTTAAGCACATTATCGTCGATTGTGTGTAGCTGTATTTCAGCAATGGCTTCACGAATATTGTCCTTTAAAGCGTCAATTGTCTCTGTCTTGTCAGCGTAACACTTATCTTTAACGGCACCCCACAAATAATAGTCCAACGGTGTCAAATCGCAGCTCCGAGGTGGGCAAACGGCATCAGCTCTGCGGCTGATAATGCGATCTTCAAAAACGGGCCGCACAACATCGAGTGCAGCTTCGGCTGTGTGGCACATAGCGCCGTCATGTTGAAATCAAACTTCGTTCCACATGGCCCGATGCGGATCGGGCTTGACTGTAACGGCCACTCCTTATTGCTCATTTTCGAAGAAAAATCGCCCAATTATTCGTCTGGACCAAAATCCGCACCAAACAGTGACTCGCTATAAGTGCGTTGGCTTTTCAATGTGTGCTTGCGGGTTTTCTGTGCCCCAAATGCAACAATTTTGCTTGTTTACATACCCGCCAAGATCGTATGAGAAGATGATTTTTTTTGTCAAAATCGGCATTTTCTGTAAGTCGATCGCAGGCCTACTTAGCGAAGCGAAAACACGTATACACAACCATATTCGTTTAGTGGAAGGATAAAATAAATTACTTGCAACATCAGACATGAGCTAAGTGTTACCATTCACGAAGCATAAGCACTAGCTGAAAAAAAACTTTAGATGGCGGACCCGATAGAAGATACCTAAAGGTCGCGGCTTGATTTGCCAATTACTGTAACACACCTCTTTGGTTCATGATATCCATTCCTTTGCATTTCTTCTATTCATTTAAACATACTTAAGGTCCTACATTTATTGTTTCCAAAGAGTAAAGTCTTGTTCTGCTTGGCAAAATTCATTTAAGGTCATTGCTTCTACATATTGAAGTTCACATCCTGACTAGCCTATAAAAATCCTACTGGTGGTGGAAGCCAATTCTAATTTTTTTCATGCTACCTGGGCTCTCTTTACAATCACTGGCAATTTCGTTTTTCAAGTTTTACTAGCTAAACAGGCCATTGGTTTATTATAGAAAAGAGAGGGAGTAAAAGCCGAAGTTAATATTGTTCTCTCTGGGGAATCTAGGGTGCTTTTGAATTGATTGCTTTCATTTCTGGAATTGGTCTTCATAATGAAAGAAGCCTGAAAGTCCTTAAAACTTCATGTATCTCCAAGTCGCTGTCATCTAGCAGATAGTGTGTTAGCTTATTAGATGTGATGTCATGGTTCAAACCCCGGGGTCAGATATCTCCATTAGAACGAAATTTTGAAAAAATATTTCCTCGGTGACTTCCCCTCAGTAAATTTCTGAAAAAAAATTCTGAGAGTAAATAGAAAATTGCCATGAAAAAGCTTCTTAAAAAACCGTCGTTCGGAGACGACTTTAAACTGTAGGTTCCCCGCCACTTATGTATAAATTAGCAGCCACAACATATGTGGTGTGAGAAGCTAGGTCGTAATTCTGACTAGAGGTTTGTAATGATCAATTATGTATGCATGTACCTTCACAAAAATCTCAATTTCCTTGATATTTAAAACAAACGAGCGGTCTGGTAGCCTGAAGGACTTCAGAATCCATTGATCTTAAGGGAAGATGTCACTCGTTTCCATTTCCGGAGACATCTGTAGGCAGAGCGTTTAATCCAGCCAACCAGGGTGGGGGTCGGAATATTTCATTGCTTTGATGAAAACTTAATTGTTTTAAAGCAAAATTCATTGACACTAGAGCTATCATATGGGAACAGTATGGCCAGAGAGAGGTTACTATGAGTATAGCTTTTTAGTAAATAAAAATTACCATGAAAAGCTTCTCAAAAATCTGTAGACTTTAAATTGTAGATTCGGCCGCTCATGGCTTAAATTAACACACACAACATGAGTGTTATAAGAAGCTAGGTCGTAATCCTGACTGTAGGGTTGTAATGACCAATTACGTATGTTGTTATGGAATGGAGTTGAATTTTTAGTTATCTGTAGAGATTATTAATCCTTCTAAACTGTATTAGATCTTCATAATGAAAATCGAAATATTTTGCTTCCATAGTTCTTTGCTGTTTTCTCGTCAGCTGAGAAATATCGTAGGGCTGTGGTATAGTTCCAGAACATCAGTTTAGTTGTTAAGAATTTTTCCCTTATTAAAGTTGTTGCTTATGAAGGGTGTCTCAGCTAGTCGTCCACTGCATTCATTCATTCCCTTCCTGTATTTTATAATTTATTTCTTCCCTTTTAAATTGTGTATTTTTCGATTTCATATTTTCCGATTCTGATTTTTTTCCAATTTCATTTCATTTTGGTTCAGTTGAGCGTGAAATTTTGTTCGCATTTTTTTTTTGATTTTTTAATTTAGTTTTTACAGAGAAATAATCCAATCCAGGAAGAAAGAAATATGATTTCAATATTAACCAGTACAATAGTGGTTTATTTTTAAGGTTTTCTCCGAATTATTAAATTGTTGAAATTGTTTTGGAAAATTATTTTTTTAAAGTAAATTTCTGTGTTTTTTTAACCCTTTGACGGACACTGACGTCTATAGACGTCATAACAAGGGTTTATGGAGGGGCATGACGTGTATACACGTCATAAATTGTATCTTGCCAAATAAAGGAGATACAGAAGTGTCCCACGGGAAGGCCTTCTAAAATTTTTGTGTCCGTCAAAGGGTTAAAACATTTCTTTGGTAAAATATTTTCATGTTTTTTTCTTTCTTTGGTTATTTTTGATTGATTTGATTAAAGTTATGACAAGTGATTATTCTAAGCATTACAGAGGGTGTTCATCTCTTGGAAATTTTCGTAAAGTGGGTTTTTTTGAAGGTTAGAAATACAGAGAGAGATAGAGAGCTAAGAAAATTACAAAAATTTTGTATTTAAGTTTTCAAATCCATGTCTGAAATCGTCTAGTGCGTCTTGTTTTGACCGTAAGGCCATGATTTAAACTCCAGGTCAGACATCTTGATCAAATTGAATTATGAAAAATAATTCTTCGGCAACAAACTCTCAGCAGATTTGTGAAAATCAATTGTTAAGAAAGGTTTCTTAAAAAAAATTTGTCGTTCGAGATCGACTTTAAACTTTAGGTTCCCCACCAAATCGCAGTATGAAAAGTGGCGATTTATCTCTGTAGATTTCTGGCAGAAACTCTGAGGGCAAATAAAATTGCTCTGAAAAGTTCGTGCCAAAAAATTTATGGTTCGGAGTCGACTTTAAATTGCAGATCTCGACGCTCATGTATAAAATTAACACTCACAATATGGGTGATGGGAGAAGCTAAACCTAATTGTGTAATTCATGTTAAAAAATTCCTTCTTTAATCAAACGTAGACCTCAATAAACCACACATGAAGCTATGATTTCTATCAAATATTTCATTATAATGTTTAGAGCTTACAATTCCATTGTGTACGTACGTACCATTTAAATGATCACCTCTGTTTGGGCTACAATAGTTAATCCCCTCAAATAAAAGGCTATTCATTTCCTAATTTCAAAAGTATGGGACTGGAATTCAACATCTGGCAAACTAAGTTGTGAAAGCATTTTTTTTTTTTCAGTTAAAAGTCTGATTTGGACGAAAATGAATCGCTAAACTATCATGCAATGCATAAAAATTATCAAAACCTACTACAAAAATGGTGATTCTGCTACAGCCACGTATCGGCAATTTTTCGAACAAAATTTTCTCCAGCTATGAAGCACATTTCACACTCGGTGAGTATGTTAATAAAGAAAATTGTCCTCAATTAATTGAAGAGAGACCATTACATCCAGAAAAAGTCACTATTTGGTGCAGTCTTTGATCCGAAGGTATGATTGGACCTGTCTTCTTCGAAAACGACAATGGTGAACGACTGTCACCGTCAATTTGGAGCATTATGGTCATATGATAACCGACTTTTTTTGCCTGTTTGCCTGCTATTGAAGAATACGTCTTGGACAATACGTGGTTTCAACAAGTCAGTGCCACACACCGCACAACTCGGGCGAATATGGCTTTATTGCAAGAGATATTTCCTGGCCGCGTAATTTCTTATCGTGGCAATATCTTCTGGCCACCAAGATCATGCAATCTGAATTGAAAGTAATGGTTCTAACGTAAATACCTACAAACACCTATAATTGATCATTACAACCCTGTAGTCAGGATTACAACCCCACTTCTAATACCATCATATTGTGAGTGTTAATTTCCTAATGAGTGTCAGAGGACCCACAGTTTAAAGTCGACTGCGGACGACCGATTTTGTTTGAAAAACTTTTCATGGTAATTTTTTTTATTTAGTCTTAGAGCTTTTGCCAGAAATTTGCTAAGAGGAAGACGCCTATGAAATATTTTTCCAAATTTCATTCTGTTTTAGATATCTGCCCTGGGAATGGAATCCTAACATCACGTTTAAGAAGCCAATACAATACTTACTAGACTACGGCGATTTCTGGTTCTTAGTTACTCACTTAATTGGTCTTTGCGACCCTTTAGTCAATATTAAAACCTATTTTCTTACACAACTTTAATGTTTGGAAATCTGTTGAGAAGAAGACGCCTAAGGAATATTTTTCCAAATTTGATTTTGTTGGAAATGTCTGCCCCGGGATTGAAATCCTAACATCACGTCTAAGAAGCCAACACAATAATTACTCTAGACTACAGCGACTTCTGGTTTTTAGTTACTCACTTAATTGGTCATTGCAACCCTTTAGTCAGGATTAAAACCTATTTTCTTACACGAAATTTGCTAAGAGGAAGACGCCTAAAAAATATTTTTCCAAATTTCATTCTGTTGGAGATGTTTACCCCGGGATTGCAATCCTAGCATCACGTCTAAGAAGCCAACACAATACTTACTCTAAACTACAGCGACTTCTGGTTTTTAGTTACTCATCTAATTGGTCATTGCAACCCTTTAGTCAGGATTAAAACCTATTTTCTTACACAACCTTATTGCGTAGGAAATATGTTGAGAAGAAGACGTCTAAGGAATATTTTTCCAAATTTGATTCTGTTGGAATTGTCTGTCCCGGGATTGGAATCCTAAAATCACATCTTAGAAGCCAACACAATACTTACTCTAGACTACGGCGACTTCTGGTTCTTAGTTACTCACTTAGTTGCTTATTAAGATCCTTTAGTCAGGATTAAAACCTAGTTTCTCACACAACCTTGTTGTGTATGAAATCTGCTAAGAGGAAGATGCCTAAAGAATATTTTTCCAAATTTCATTCTGTTTTAAATATCTGCCCCGGAACTGGAATCCGAACATCATATCTGAGCAGCCTATGTAGCACTTACTGACTACGGCGGCTTCTGGTTCTTAGCTACTCACTTAATTGGTCATTACGACCCTTTAGTCAGGATTAAAACCCAGTTTCTCACACGACCTTGTTGTGTAGATTTTCACAGTTTAAATTCGACTTTGAGTGACAGATTTTTGAAGAACATTTTCAAGGCAATTTTCTATACTTGGCGAAATTGCCAAAGCAATAATTTTGATTTTAATTGAGATGGCAGTGCTGGAGTCTGAACCGTTGACTTTGCGTCCAACAAGCTAAACCACTACCTACTAAACGACTTAATGGTGATGTAAATTCCAATACCGTAAAGACTTGTTAGATTCAGTTTTTTTTAGGTTTTTGCTTCGAAAAAACTAAAATAATAGAGAATTACTCAGACTACGTTCTTCCCATGTTTCGTTATGGCGCAGAGACATAGACACTATTAAGCATGTCTACTGTAGCCTTGAGAGTATTCGAGTAAAAAGTTCTATGCAAGATTTTTGGCACCAAACGATTAGGCGATGATGCCCGCAACCCATACAACAGTGACTTGCATAAGCTCTTCAATGGCAAGGACGTTGTGCAGCCTCTTAAGTCCATGTCGTTCAAATGAAGGAGTTTGCTCCGGGTATGAAACGAGTATTTGATGCAGAGATCTGTGGAAAACGGCGAAGAGGACTAACTTGTTTGCTTTGAAAGGATCAGATCGAGAAGACTCTGCTATTGATTAGTGTGATGAACTTTTGTAGGCACGCAAGATGCAGAGGCGTTTGGAAGGATGTGTTAAGGCAGGCCGAAAGCCGTAAATCGGGTTGTTAATGGCTGGTTAAGTAAGTAAGTAACTAAGTAAGCTATCGAGCGGATGGTTTATTCAAATTTTTTTGTTTGTTTTTATTTTTGAAATCTTATACGAACCGAATACCGACCAGTCTCCTTTTTTAGTCGTGCCAGTGTAATATGCTTTTGAATTCCTGCATTCCACTTTGAAGTGAAGTGAAGTTAGCTGTACAACATTAGTTTTGCAATCAATTGAATTGTAATCATAATTGTAATCGTATTATGTGTGTGTGTGTGTATGTCTTAATAATTAAATTTCATTTCGAAATTCATTTTAGAGAATCATTTTAAAAATTCCATTATTTGTAAAGACAATTTCCTGGTCTTTATATGACATGGAACTCGAGAAAAAACAACAAAAATAAAAACAGAAAAGATTTAGAAAATGAAATGAAATGAAAAAAGAAAAGAAAGGAAAAACGATGAAATTATGTTTCCATTTTAATGGCACATCAATTCGAGTGAAATTGAATTTTTCTTTCGTTTTGCTCATTAACGTTGTTTTGTTCTTTTTAATTTCATTTCCAGCTTAAAAATAATTTTCTTTTGTTGTTGCTTTTTATGTTGCCAATAAAAATTATTGTTGTTGTTATTGTCGTAGTTTAATTCAACTGCCAAATTATTTTCATGTTTTATTTTGGGAACGACTTCAATGAAGATAGAGAGGGAGAGAGAAAGAGAGAGAGAGAGGACAATGGTGATAACCACTTGAAATGTTTTTGCTTAACTTTGCTTAGCTTAGAAGCAGCCATAAACTAAAGTGGGTATTAAAAATAATTTCCGTTAATATTAAATGGCTAATAGGCGTAGTATATGGTAATTAAAATGGGCTGGGGAATATCAAATCGATTTGACCCTTTTCCATACCAAGCAACAATTCAGGGAGGGCGGTTGTTTATTAAAAGGAATGCAGGCATTAATTCCACAACACAACAATACTAGATCATATATTGATAGTTGTCTAGTGCCTAGTCCTTGCTGAACTATCCATTCCTTTTAAGAAGATACCCTCTTGAAGATTTATTCTCCAAGTTGACACTACAGGCCTTCCATTACATGCACACCAAAAGTCTAAAGTCAAGAATTTTAAGGAAAGTAAGGTAGACAATGAAATCGCCGTGGTTTAGTTGGTAGTGTGTTGGCTTATTAGACGTAAAGCCTGGGTTCGTATCCTAGGTCAGACTTAAAAATGAAATATGAAAACAAATATTTCTTCGGCGATTTCCTCTCACCAGATTTCTGGCAAAAACTCAGAGAGCAATTAAATCTGTCGTGGAAAAGGTTCTCAAACATCTGTCGTTCGGAGTCGACATTCACGTATAAAATTAACGTACACAACATGAGTAGTCTGGGAAGCTAGGGCGTAATCCTGACTGAAGGGTGAGGTAGACAATGTTCGCTGCTCTTCAGACATAAGCAGAAATACAACATTGTACGTAAACCAGGAACTATTGATGGCTCTAGAGAAGACGATCACTCAGAGCTAATGCAGATACTTAGAGGCATACTCCACCAGCATGGAGAAGGACAGTAGAACTATATCGTACATAAAACCACGGACAATAGACGGATCCCTCTAGGGTAGATGATGACTCCGAGCTAATAGAACTGATAGAGGCATACGCCTCCAGAAAATTTAGCTAGTTACAGAAATTGAAGAGTCCCTACCCAAATATTTGTTGAATTTTTTTCTCTTGGTGACAGTGGCAAGCTGTCCTATTCATTGAGTCTTTCACTGACAAATCAAGTGGCTGACAGCTTCCTTCGTGATTGTTCTTTAAATGCACAAAATAGGCTCAGTAAGGAATTTTTACGAGGGGGACAACATTCATCTGAGAGGTCCAAAGGACAATAGTTTATGGCTTATGGAGTACAGATTACAACCAATCAGTCAGGATTACAACCTAGTTTCTCACGTCACTTATATATTGTGTGTATTAATTTTTCTATGAGTGGCAGGATGTGGCTCAGTGAGGAATTTTTACGATGGGGATCACTCTGATATATTTCAAGAAACCAAGGGGCAATAGCTTATGCATTAGAAGTGAAATATTTGAATGATGTGCTCAAGAAAACATGGGTATTAGGAACAAAGAGAGAAATGTAGCAGCAGTAACAAAAGCTATGAGATAACGGGAGTTAGGTAAGTCGAATGGCAGGTGACTAACCATAGAGTTATGGCTTTCTATATGAAGAACAAATTTCCTTTGCTTCTTCCAGTCCACCGACTTAGCCGGCTTCTGCCTGGTAGAGTGTCATTCCTGAAATATTGAAATCTCCAGCTTACGAAGAAAGAGCATTGACAAGAAAATAGTTTCTTCAATCTTCACTACAGGGCATCAGCACGCCAATAGGTAGGTGCTCCTGTAGGCCTGTGGGTACACTTTTCATTTTACTCACGTCATCCTTATTCAGTCTGGAAGTAGTACTCATGGCCTTCCAGTCACTTTTAGGATAAAATGTCATGGATAAAAGTGGATAAAATGAAAATTGGTGCACTTGAGATCAAAATGAGTAAGAAATTTGAAAATAGAATGGATTTACAGATCTCATCAGTCATTGTCGCTATGAAAACACTACAGAAAATATCGATTTTGTTATAGAAAATGTGGCGGGCAATCTGAATTCATTCGATTCCGTATCTTTCTAAGCAATTTGGGTCCGTCTTCTGGCATAATTATTGTAACTTTGTATTTGGAAATATACCTCCAAATCGAAGAAACCACTGTATCCGGAAAAAGAGTCCGTTTTTGCTATTTTTGGTTGTTTCTTTTGGAAATGACGGTGGAAGAATCAGTGCCATTAATTCAGTGGACTTTGGCCTTATAATAAGCGCCTTCTTTTTACTGCACAATTGATGATAATTGATTGATGATAATTGATCTATGATGATTGATTGATGATGATTGATTGATGATGATTGATTGATGATGTTTGATTGATGATTGATACACGATTTGGCTTGTAAAAAACGCTTCCTTTTCCTTCTCAATTGATTGACGATTAACTGATGACAATTGATGGTGATTGATACACGCTTTGGCTTGTAATAAACGCTTTCTTTTTGCTACACAATTGATGATAACTGATTGATGATGATTGCTTGTTGACGATTGATTGATGAGGATTGATGCTGATCGATACATGCTTTGGCTTATAATAAACGCCTACTTTTTGCTTCACAATTGATGATAATTGATTTATAAATATTGGTTGATGACGATTGATTGACGACGATTGATTGATGACGAGTGATGATGATTGATGGTAATTGATACATGTTTTGGCTTGTTATAAACGCTTCCTTTTTACTTCACAATTGATGATAATTAATTGATAATGATTGTTTGATGATTGATACGTTTAAATAGGATGAGCTTAGCTACACCACTGGTTTTAGAGAGATTGACTTGAGGTGAATAAAATATTTTTTTGACACATTATAAAACTTCAGACTCAAATTAAACTTCTTCAAGATTAGGAATCGTTTCGAAACCAAAATGTAGGCTCTATGGATGTTTTTGTCTGGGTTATGACTTAGATTCTTACACGACTTATGTTGTGTGTATAAATTTAATAGAGGAGCGGTGGGTCCTGCAATTTAAAGTTGATTCCGAATGACAGATGTTTAGGAAACTTTTCATGGCAATTTTTATTTATTCTCAGAGTTTGTGCCAGAAATCTGTTGAGAGTAAGTCGGTAGAGAAATATTTTTTTAAATTTTCATTATGTTGGAGATGTCCGACCTGGAGTTTGAGTTGCGGCCTCATGCCTAATAAGCCAACACATTAGACCACGGAGACTTCATGATGAGGCTATCAAACATAAGAACATATTTCTGGAGCCTAAGAGGCATTAATGCTATTTATAATGACAAATCTTTATATCAACTGCTAGGTGGGTAATAGTCCCCGTTGCCATCAAGCAGCATAGTAAAACTAGCTAAAGCAATAGGTTTGGAGGAGACATTATAGGGAGCAGGATACTTTATATAGATTAACGACAATACAATTGTTCATATGGTAGCAGTAGTATGACATCTCTTGAGGTGTCTACGGAAATTTGGCCTACTTTGTTCATATCATGCAGGGGAGAAGTTTTCTCCAGAATAAAAATATGTTAGGAGGGGCTGGTATAAATTTTATTCCAGTCATTTATTTATTACTTCTTCTTGTTTTTTTTTAAATTCTGCAAATTGTATATTCAATTTGAAGAAATTTCCATATTCAAATGCATAATCAGAACCTGACACATGCAGACACATTTCGAAATCCTTTTCAAATAAGAAACAAACGAGAGAATAAAAAAAAATTTTTAATTCCTGTTCTCAATTTGTTTTAGAAGATTTGAAGAGACATTTTTATTTCGTTTTTTTAAATAAAATTCAAGGAGGAAAAAAATATATTATTTAGACAAAAATTAGTTTGAAAAACTTTTTGGGGGCAATTGAAATTCAATTGCAAATAAAAAAGGTGAAAAAAATCGGAAATGCTAACAAGAAAATTAGATTTTCGTACAGATTGTTAAGCAATAAAACACACTTTAAAGTTTTATTAGAAGAAAAAAATTGAAAATAAAAAGAAAGGAAAGGATGGAGAACAACAAACAAATTAAAGTAAAAACTTCAGGCAAAAAATGGCATTTTAAATACAAAAATAGAGGGAGAGAGAGTCTGAATTGTAAGACACTTCAGGAACATGGAAAACAACTTAGAAATGGACACACAGAAAAAAACTAAAAATTTAAAAATAAATTTTTCTTTTACTTTGAAAAACACTAGCATAATACAATGGGCCTCTTGGTAAAGCTAATTCATCACCTGCCTGCCTTCCTAGCCATCACTTTTCTTTTCTTTCTTTTTTTTATTAGCAACAGACTTACGACTTGTATGCCAATACAAAACAGCCTTTAGCCAGGAAAACAAGGAAACAAATGCCTGTGAAAAGCAGCAACAAAAGAAAAATCCTCTCGTATCTTAAGCTTTTTAAAACAAGAGGCTAAGAATCATTCTCAAGTCTCATAACACAAAAGCAAAAACAGAAAAAAATACCAAGAAATTGTTAGTAAAACTGTGTGTTACTGGTCATACTCAGCGATTGTTTTCAATGCCTTTTTAAATCTGAAATGAAATGCGAAACCAATTAGAATAGCAAACATAAGCATAAGCATACGGATAAGGATAAAGTATCAAACTAAAAGAATAACAGTAAAAAAAAATACAAAATAAAAACAACTGTTTCCAACAGTTTATTATCCTTTCCTTTTATATTTCCTTCTGTTTTTAGTCCTGTCCTCTCAGTTTATCCTTAAGCCTCTAAGGCCAAATGTCTTCAGAAAAAGAGTGAAAGTGAGTGTAAAAAAAGGAAGGAAATGCAAGTCAAAGCTTAACCGAAAACAAATAATTTCTTTTTATGTTAACATGACTCTTTAACAAGTTAAATAATATTTATGAGCCTTAGGGGAAGTATGCCTAAGGGCAGGATATGTCTAATGCAACTCAATGAAACATTGATTGCAGAAACACAATGGGCATATACTGCTCTTACGCTACTATGAGCTGATAGTGTCTACAATCTATGATAACGTCGAAGATCCCTTAAACGATAACGACCCGATCAAGATAAGCAATGGGTGTATACTGCTCTACGCTACCATGAGCCGATAACGTCTACAATATACGACAGCTTCGAGGTTCCCTGAAACAACCAGATCAAGATAAGCAATGCTATGAGCCGCTGCTATGAGCCGATAACGTCTACAATTTCTTTATTGGAGATGATATTGTAATGAAAACAAATAAATTATGACGGCGCAGAGATTCCCTCAAACAATAATGGCCCGATCAAAGTCACAATTTAAGAATTTAATAACGCCTGCTAGCCTTGATGATCTGGTAGCATTGTGGTAGGGATAGGGTGTATACAGCGATTTGCTTGCAGAAAAAGGAAACTTTTCCCAGATAAGCTATGGTCATATACTGTTCTACGCTGACGCCTACAATTCCGTCATTTATTGGAAGACATTGTACAGAAAACATATAAATTATAAGGACGCAGAGATTCCCTTAAGCAACTATTGTGAGATTAAAGCCATGATTTAAAAACACATGCTAGCCTTAGTGACCTAACTGGATCCAGCTCTATGGCCTGATGTATACAGGAGCTTATTTGCATAATTTACATTCAAAAAAGTATGCCCCATGATTGCAACCTAAGTGTCCTCTATGTAACCCTGAAAAAAACAAGATTCCATAATATTTAAAAGCATATGGTATAAGACAGAATTGAAATTCAACTCCTTCTGATTCATTCGTACTCACTACAACATTGATTCATAAGTATAATTATGCAATGAGTACAACGTTAACGTCAAACTCACAACATTCAAAATGTGTTTGATTCATATGCCTACTCGTTCTGATACATAAATTTAGAAAAATGTTATAATACTTATAAGTGATTCGATGATTTAAATCATTCAACAAAATTTACACCCTTTGTTGTTGTTGCATATAGAAACAAAGAAGAAAAGAAAGACAGAAAGACAACAAGCAAAACATACACACAATCTTCTTGTGAGTATTGAAGTGTTCGTATGCGAATCGTACTTATTTTGTGCTTCGTTTAAATGTTAAGTAGAGACGAGTCAAAGTCAATAAGATCATGCGTATTGTTAAGTATAAATACGACGAGTACTTCCACCTTTGAGTATGAGTAGTATGAGTATCATATTAAAATAAGTATGAATGCGTGTAAGTATGACTCGAATCTACTCATCGTTTTGAATACTAGCTGCTGATCTCTGGTCCTGACTAAATGATTGCAATGACTTATTAAGTAAGTAAGTAAGCTTTCGAAATTAGTAGCCCTAGTTACTTTTGTCCAGAAGGTCCAATCTTCTTGTGAGCATAGTAGAGTTCGTACGCGAATCATGCTTATTTTGTGCTTCGTGTAAATGTTAAGTAGAGACGAGTCGAATTCAATAACATCATGCGTATTGTTAAGTATAAGTACGACGAGTACTTCCAACTTTCAGTATGAGTAGTATGAATATCATATTAAAATAAGTATGAATGCGTATAAGTTTTAGAAATAATAAGTATGACTCGAATATAGTCATCGTTTTGAATACTCGTTGCTGATATCTGTTACATATATTGTATGTCTTAATTACACAACCCTGCAAATTTGAATCTTTTGTGTGCGTATTGCATTCGCCATTTGAAATTTTTTTAAATCTAAATGAAGATCAGTAATCAGCGATCCCAAAAACCCCTGAATAACAATTTTCAAGTAAATCTGATTCATTTTTAAGGAGCTACGGAGTTCCTTTCTTTTTCTCTTACATCCCTTGACATCAAGCCACCCCCACTATTTTAAGGGTGCATGCAATGAATTTGTCTTTAGGCGCATTTTCAAGAGCGAAGATCAATTGATAATGTCTGCTAATAACCTCAGTGTTTAGCTCTACAATTTTTCAAAAATTATCAAAAACGTTTTTCATTGGTTTTTTTGCACGAAATCCTGACGTGATGGATAGTTTTTGAACCCAGATGGCCTTTGGAAACATCTAAAGTCATCTTATTCTCAAAACTCATGCAGGGCTGTGTTATTCTGTAAGCAGCAGGATCATCTGCATTTTAAAATCGAATTCAAATGACAGATGTTTAAAGAAACTTTCATTGAAACTATCTTTAATCTCAGAATTTTCTCCAAAAATCTATTGTCTGACCTGGAGTTTGAACAGTGGCCTCACTTCGTCTAATAAGTCAACACACTAGCTACTAGACTACGGCAACAGGTTGTGTACGTAGAGAGATTCGAATTGGCAAACCCTAGACATAAACCACGAAATTTTAACAGAAACTATTTTTGTCTTAACTTTGTTCTGTTAATGCTTATGTTACCAAAGCAATGTTAACAGAGCAATGTTAACTATTTAACAGAGGTAACAATAGCCATTTTCAAGATGATTTTAGACGGCATAAAGAACCTATCCCCTAGAAAAATGTTAAGGGGTAAGAAGCATTACAAGTGTGTTCATTCTTGGTCATCAGAGCAATGCCCAAACAGATGAAAATGTGGCATATAATGCTAGTTAGGTGATTCCATGGAGAGGTCCACTGATGGCTGATTATGTGCGTATGTACCTCTTACTATTTGTAGTGTCTTCGAAGAGAGAGACTATTTAATACGCTCTAAGGAACTGCAAAGGAAATTGGATTGTATTTTTTTGAATTGTCCTTGGAAGACTTTCATGATTCGTGGCTTTTTTGGCCTGCAATTGAATTTTACGTAGTGGACTACACGTAGATTCTACTAGAATCTGCAAAGGAAATTGGATTCTATTTAGTTGAATTGTCCTTGAGAAGACTCTTATGAAACATGGCTGTTATGGCTTGTAATTGTGGACAGCACGTGGATTCTAAAAGACGAGGCTATGAAGATGAAAAATCTTCCTTGAGAATAATATCGCGTTATGGGGAGCATTAATTGGCCATCAAGTTATTAGAAATGATGATATAATGGATAATCGAATACACTACCAACTAGATTACGGCAACTTTAGTCGGTGGAATACGTTCCCCTTTAAATATAATTGAAATGTACGAGTATTTGTGTGGCATATCCTTTAAGGCTTTTATAGACTTAACGATTTATAAAGATAATAAAATAAACGAATACACACACACACACACACACACATATTATGATTATCATGAATAACAACACTAATACCACCACGGCACATACCATAGGAACTCTCAACCAAAATGCTTCTTTGAACACGTATGGTGTGTACATAAGCTCACTACTCATGCATAACAAAGGAGGAGCTGCTTGAAGCTGCTTGAACCTGCTTCAAAGGACTATAAAAACTTCCCGTGTTTTTATTTGTTTATGGTTTTTTGCTCTTTTTAATCATTTCTTAGGGGGAGTTCTAAATTTATTATTTATTTTCGAGAGGGAGAGAGAGAGAGAGAGAGGGAGAGCGAGAAAGTGTGCGTTCTTTTTTTGGAAATTTAATTTCTATTGAGAATGGAAGCGGGTCTCGATTTCTTTCGTTCGTTTGTTTCGATATAAAAATTTCTTTTTACATCAGTTTTTTTTATAACTTTTGTTTGGCAAAAAACAAAACAAAAAAAAAAAGGAAGAAAGCAAGCGAACAGAAAAGTTAAGAAAATAAACCCTCAGGTCTTTGGGGACAAGAAATGTGAATGAAAGTTCGTTCAGAGAAAGAAAAGTAGAACGTACATGACTGTGGCTGTGATGTTATAAATCTTTTATCGATGTTATGTTGAACGAACCATTGCAAGTTAAAGGACTTTAAAGGATCCCTCTACTGTGTAGCATAAAAAAAATAATAAAAAAAAAACAAACGAAACGTAGCAAACCATGCAATAATTTGTTATTTTCCAACACCCCTACATCAAATAAATGTTATCGAATCGAAATGTAATTTAAAAACCTTAAGACAAAAACAAAAAAAAAAAACGAAAATCAAATCAAATGAAATAATTTTTAAAATGATAATTTTCTTCTCTACCCTCGCAAAAGAAAATCGTTGTTGAAGACCACCAAAGCAAAAAAGAAAAATTTTACAAAAAAAAAAAAACCGAAATACAAAACAGGAAGCATAATAAATAAATTAAAGATTAAAACAGAACACACAGCCATTAAAAAGTCATGAAGTTTAATTTTTCTTTCAGAAAAGGCAACATAAATAACTCAATCCATGTTTTATTTTCACACGAATTCAAAAACCAAAGACGCAAACCCCCCATTTATAGTAGCGCCTTGATCGTTTCAAATTTTTAAACACATTATCGATTGTGTGGCTTCACAAATATTGTCCTTTAAAGCGTCAATTGTCTCTGGCTTGTCGGCGTAACACTTATCTTTGATGGCACCCCACAAATAATAGTCCAACTGGGTTAAATCGCAGCTGTGAGATGACCAAACGACATCAGCATTGCGGCTGATAATGCGCTCTTCAAAAACTGGGCGCAAAATATCGAGTGTAGCTACGGCAATGTGCAACGTAGCGCTGTCCTGTTGAAACCAAATGTTTCCAATATCCACCTCTTCAATTTTTGTGAGCAAAAATTCGTTCAACATGTCCTGATAACGATCGCCATTGTCAAATCGCAGCCCCGAAGCCAAACGACATTAACTCTGCGACGGATAATGTGATCTTCAAAAACAGGGCGCAAAACATCGAGTGTAGCTAGAAGAGTGCATAGAGTGTCCTGTCGAAACCCAATGTTGCCAATATCCTCCTCTTCAATTTTTGTGAACAAAAATTCGTTCAAAATGGCCCAATGACGACTGCCATTGGCTGTAACGGCCACGTCTTGCTCATTTTCGAAGAAAAATGACCCAATTATGCCTCTGGACCAAAATCCGCACCAAACAGTGACTCGTTTTGGGTTCATTGGCTTTTAAATGTATGTGTGCGGGTTTCTGTGTCCCAAATGCAACAATTTTGCTTGTTTACATACCCGCCAATATCAAAATTATCTTCATCTGAATAGATGATTTTTTTTTGCCAAAATCGCCATCTTTTGTAAGTCGATCGCAAGTCCACTTAACGAAGCGAAAACGCGTATACACAACCACATTCGCTTAGTGGAAGGATAAAGCTAATTATCTGTCAAATCAGACATGAGCTAAGTATTGTCATTAACGAAATAAGCACTAGCTGAAAAAAAACGTTAGATGGCGGACCCGATAGTATAAATCGTAGTATAAATAAGATCGTAAACAAGTAAGCTTGTTCAGATAGATACTGTTAAACAACTAACAGTGCTCTGTTAAGAGCAAATTTTGTTTTGTTAAGAAAAAATATTGCTCTGTTAAGGCCAAATGTGGCGCTGCTAAAATTTTTGGCTTGCGTCTTGGATTCTCAAATTCGAATTTATCTTCACACACATAATATCTCATGTTAGAGTTTAAAGCCCGGTACATACCATGATCACATATGTATGATAGGCAAAATGTGGCATAATATGGCCAGAAAAGTATTCTCTTACTCTCCTCAGAATTAATTATTTTCTTGGTTTTAAATTTCTGGAACCCTGAAATTATATACGAAAGTCAATGTCACTTAAATGAACGCGTCTGTACTAGTTCACACATTGTGGTCTGCATCTCGGCAACAATTTGACTTTCAAAAACTCCAACTTTAGTGCATTATATGCACAGACGTACCCCTCTAAAACCACGCCAATGTCATCAATTTTTATGATCTTGATGGCCAATTGATATTGCCAAAACGCGATATTATTTTCACAGGAAATTTTTCAGGTTCATAGTATCGTCTTGTAGAATCCACGTACTGTCCACTACGTAAATTTCAATTGCAGGGCAAAAAAAAGCCACGAATCATGAAAGTTTTCCAAAGACAATTCAACAAAATACAATCCAATTTCCCCTGCAGTTTGTCAGAAGACATTGCGAATGGTAAGAGGTACATACGGACATAATCGGTCATCAGTGGGCCTAGCCAAGGAATCGCATTATTCTCTACCAGGAGTGATATTGTCATCTGTATGGGCAGGAATGCGGTGATGCACATTAATCATTGCTATTTTAAAGCTTCTTATCTTAAAAATTTCTATTGTTGCCTACGTTAACCCTTTGCGACCGTATGTCTGCTCTCAGCCATCAAAGCTTTATTACCGATCTAGTCGTATGTCTGCTCTCAGCCACCAAATCTGTTTTACCATTCCAGTCGTCTGTCTGCTCTCTGCCACCGAAGTTTTTTTTACTGATCTAGTCGTATGTCTGCTCTCAATCGAAATTCGTTTAAATCGAATGATATTTTATAAGTCGGGCTTAACTTAGATTTGGAGATTTCGATCCAAATAAAATGGCAAAAAGAAATTTACTGAAAGAAGTTCTTTCGTGAACTCAAAAGTAGCGATGACGATGAATTTTATTTTGACTTTTTCCTTCACAATCTTGCATACTGTGTTTTACTGTTTTTTCAACGAAAATTAATTCCCACCAGCGCAGCCCATGCGCTGATCAACTTCTTCCTTTCCCTGATTTGGCGGAACTTGGTTAGTACAGGGACTGCGTTTCACCCGTGGCATCACAACGGGCCGCCATGCGTGCTTAAGTGAGCTTTGTGATATCAGAGCTATCACTACGACCTAACCTAGCATATGACAACATTGGCTCTGTTAACTCAGAATTTGCGCTGTTAATGCGAAAAATGTTTCTGGTAAAATTAATGGTTTGCGTCTTGTGTTTTTAAATTCGAACTCATGTATTATGCACTTCCGGTGAACAGTTTGCTGGACGGCAAAATTGAAAAGGAATACGAGGATATCCCAGAAAGAGGGAGTAAAGACAACTTGAAATGTATTGTGACGTTTGAGCTTAGCGCCCCAGATAGTCTCCTGCATAGGTTAGGTTAGGTCGTAGTGGTAGCTCTGATATCACAAAGCTCACTTGAGCACACATGGCGGCCCGTTGTGATGCCACGGGTGAAACGCAGTCCCTGTACTAACCAAGTTCCTCCAAATCAGGGAAGGAAGAAGTTGATCAGCGCAAGGGCTGCACAGCCGCCTGCATAGCATTTATTACAAATCCACAGTAAGTTCTAAAAGTGGTCTGACAAAATGTGCATGAAGTATAAATAAAATAACAGTTAATGTGCTTGTGGTAAAAAGTCCGACAGGTATTACGAATCACTGTAAAATTTGAAAGAATTGTGTGATAACATTTAGAGCGCAGTGTTGTAAATTAAAGTTAGTTTTTTTATTTAACACGTTGACTGGCGCGGCAATTTTTAGAAAACTTGCCAAAAAACGACATTTTAATTTTTTCACATTATTGAGTACGAGATAACTCGTAGTTTGGCGCCCTAGAAGGTACCGTAAGCTACGAGTTATCTCGTAGTCGGCAGTCAACGTGTTAATATTTCAATCGTTTTGAAAAAAAATTGTCATGTGGGTTACAATTTATTTGATTGCATAAAATTGTGTCATAATTTCCTACTTAAAATGTGGTTTTAAAACTTAAACTGTAGAGATAAAGTTTTCCCAAATAATCTATGCTTTTGACATATTGCAAGCCAAGCATTTAAAGAATTTATGATCAGTTGTTGTGAATATTTGAAATTTTATTTGCCACAAAAGTTTTTGCATCTCATAAAATAAATTCGAAAAACTCATGTCGTTTTATATTCGAACAATGTATGCGGCTCTCTTCATTTCTTAAAACTTTAAACCACAAAAAGTTGAAAGCATAAGTAATCATGGGTTTTAACATAACATTTCAACAAAATGAATCAAAATGAATGAAAATGAAGAAAGAAAGGAATTGAAATGAAAACCAAGTTTATTAAATATTTTCCAAAAACATATTGTGGGCAACACTTTTCAGATACGAAAGCCTACTGCAATAAACAGGAGTTTAATCTATGGAAGTAAAGGACCAGAGCTATCAAGGACTGTAATGATGTTGTAAATGGAAAGGAAGAAATTAAAATTTGTATGGCAGAAAGGACAAGTCTTTTTAGTTGGTTAAATATTCTGGGGATAAGAGCAAATCAGCCTCTAAAAACAAAGGCAAGAAAGTCTAACGCCATATAAGCAACGAAATCTATGCAAAAAAGTCAAATGAATCTCGAGCTTTTCTTAGTAAGGATGGGAAACACCTCACTTTAAAGGAACATCGAGTAAAGCGATTTCGTGAGTACTACTTGAGAATTTAAACAACTCGATGGCACTTGAAAAATCATAATATTTCATGAAATTGAAGATGGAAGATAAGAATTGTTATTGATTATGCAAAAAAAGTGTAAACAAAGGAATAAAAAAGCAATTGTTGTTGTTTACATCAAGTTGTGAACCGTGGCAAACAGAATTATGCGAACAATAAAGAATTTAATTAATGTTAACTCAAAGCTCCGACTGGAATATACAGGCAGGCAGCCTATACGAAAGTATCATGTTAGAGCCCTTAATAAATGTATGTGCCACATACCACTCCATGTCCAGCATTATGGAGCTGTCGGTGAAGAGTATTGTCGGGAACCTCTGGATTACTAAATGAAAAGTATTGGCCTGAGGGTTATTGCTGCAACTATTACTCAGATTTGAGAGTTATGGATGCATATCAAGACCCAAATATAAAATCGCTGGACCTATATAACATACATACATAATTGGCCATTACAACCCTTCTGTCAGGATTACAACCTAGCTTCTCACACTACTTATGTTGTGTGCGTTAATTTTATACATGAGTAGCGGAACCTACAGTTTAAAGTCGACTCCGAACGGCAGATTTTATGAGAAACGTTTCATGACAATTTTATTTACTCTCAGAGTTTTTGCCCAAAATCTGCTAAGAAGAAATCGCCGACCAAATACTTTTTAATTTTGTTTTGATGTCTGGCCTGGGACTAGAACCCTGGCTTTTACGTCTAATAAGCCAACACACTACCTACTAGACAACGGCGACTTCTGATATTGACAACATTTGGTTTCAAAAGGACAGCGCTACGTAGCATACAGCCGAAGCTGCAATCGATGTTTTGCAACCTGTCTTTGAAGATTGCATTATCAGCCGCAGAGCTGATGTCGTTTGAACACCTCGGGGCTGCAATTTGACCCCGTTGAACTATTATTTGTGGGGTGCCGTCAAACCAGAGACAATTGACGCTTTAAAGGACAATATTCTTGAAGCTATTGCTGAATTATGGTTGCACACAATCGATTACATACATAATTGGCCATTACAAACCTTCAGTCAGGATTACGACCTAGCTTCTCACACCACTTATGTTGTGTGCATTAATTTTATACATGAGTGGCGGGACCTACAGTTTAAACTCGACTCCGAACAATAGATTTTTGAGAAGTTTATGTGCTTAAAAATTGGAAACGATTGTGTAGGCTACTACATGGCCAGCCGACGGAGCCATTTGAATGAAATTATTTTCCATTATTAACCGATAGGATTGTACTTTCAAATAAAAAAAGAAATTTAAGAAAATATTCAGTAGGTTTTTTTTAAAGTATTTTCAAAAAAAAAGTTATTTGGCGGACCCTTTAGTTGTAATAACGAAATTGCAAAGAGTTTTTATCAAGTGAGTAAGGAAACTTTTAAAAATCTGAAGGCTGAAAACTAAGTTCCTTAAAAACTTGGGGTTTTCTTTTGAATACTCTAAAGCAACTGCAAGTATAGGTAAAGAAGGGAGAGGGGGATGGTATTTATAAATAATTTGAAATCAATTTTAAATTGTATTGCAATGTGCCATAACTAAACTAATAAATAAACGTGCATACTTATAGGCAATTGATGAAACAAGAAAGGATCAAAGGAGGAAACTAAGCCAAGCTAGGGGTGCACAAAAAAAGGGAGAAAAAAGAAAAATTCAAAATAAAATTAGGAAAAAAAAAAGAAAAAGAAAATAAAGAGAAAGAGAAAGAGAGAGAGAAAGAGAACAACTTACAATTAACCATTTAGAGAAACGATTACATTTATGCAAAATGCCCGTTGCTGTTGGAGCTGTCGCTGAAGCTGAAACTGAAGATGATGATGTTGCTGTTGCCGTTGCCGATTGTGCTGCAGTGGATGTAATTGCAGCATTTGTTGTTGTTGTTGTATGGCAATTATTATTAGCATTCAATGGCTTTTTGGTTGGTGTCGATGTGGGTACAGTTATATACACATCCGATATAGAATTGGCCAGCCTTAAGGGCATTTTGATAAATTGCTTAAAGCCGGTCTTCCACAGAATACGAAAATAATTGTAGGATAAATGGAACATAGGTGGGGGGAGGAAACAAGGTAGGGGGGGGGGGGGAGTGATATATATTTATATAGATAACGGTATACAGAGATAAACTACACAGAAATACAAATAAAAATTGAAATTATTAATGAGTGTGTGTGTGAAAGAGAGAGAGAGAGAGAGAGAGAAAGGAAGAGAGATTATTTATAGAAATTATAAGTGAATGGTAAGGAAAAGAGCAGCAACTCTTTGAGGTTATATAAGGAAAGGGAAAATAACACTAATAGGAGGGGGTTTTTTTTTGGTTTGGTTTTTAAAACTAAAAGTGCTGAGGAGTTGTTTTGAGTTGAGTTGAGTTTATTAATTGTTTTTTATTTTTTCTTTTAACAAATTAATATGGATTTAAAGCATTTAATTATTTTATTTAAATGTTTATAATTTAACTTTTAATTTAAGTAATTCATTATCTCATGATTAATTATTTTTATGATTAAATTTTTTTTTTGTTTCTTTATTTTCTGTTGTTAATCGTTTTAATAATAACTTATCATACGTTTCCAAGTTTAATGGCTGTTCATTAATCATATATGAAGTATCGTTTTTTTTTATTAAATTTTTTTATTCTTTCTATTTATTAAATGACTCCCAGTATATTGTGTTTTTTGTTTTATTTTTTGTAATTATTTCCTACATTTTAATTTATTTAATTTATTTGTTTGTTTTGGTTTCTATTACCTGAAGCTCTGGTTTATATGGGGGTTGAGAGAGAAAAAAATTTCTGTTTATTTTTTCCTTGTTTAACTTTATTTTTGTTTTTTCTATAATCGTATTTTATAATTAATTATTGGTAATTATTTTTTAAATTTATTTTATTATTATTATTATTATTGTTATATACAGCCCATTGATATATGTATATTCATGTATATTCATGCAATACATACAATTAATAACATTTAAAATTTATTTGTTTTAGTTTTTCTTTTTTTTTTTTGTTCTTTTTCTTTCAATTCATTTAAATTTAAAATATTTTTTCAAAATATTTTAATAGGACTCCACTTAATGGCTTGTATTAATTCTAGTTATTTTTTTTTCTCTTCTCTTTTTCAATGTTTTTATTGTTAAAAATTATTAATTGACTAGAAAATGTTTACAATTTATTGAAAATAATTTCAATTATTTTAAACTTATTAAGGCAAGGAAATGGAATTTTTCTGTGGAAAATTTAAAAACAGAAATTAAAAATTATCTCTATGGTACATAATAACTATTCGCTGTCAAGACGAGTATACTCGTTCGGGATATCCTGCCAAAGACGTGTATATTCGTCCTACTTTACATACATAATTGGTCATTACAACCCTTCAGTCAAGATTATTGACCTGGATTAAATTACCAAACAATTTCTATCTCTATGGTACATAATAACTATTCGCTGTCAGGACGAGTATACTCGTTCGGGATATCCTGCCAAATACGAGTATACTCGTTCCTACTTTACATACATAATTGGTCATTACAACCCTTCAGTCAGGATTATTGACCTAGTTTCTCACACTACTTATGTTGTGTGTTAATTTTATACATAAGTGGCAGGATCTACAGTCTAAAGTCGTCTCCGAATGACAGATTTTTTGGAAAAGCTTTTAATGGCAAATTTTATTTACTCTCCGAGTTTTTGCCAGAATTATGCTGAGAAGAAATCGCCGAAGAAATACTCGAAATCTGGCTTTACGTCTAATAAGCCAACACATTACTTACTAGACCACGGCGACTTCATAAATTTATTATAACAAGAAGGCTTTAGTATACTCGTCTTTAACAGGGTATTCTGGAATGCCAAGACGAGTATACTCATCTTTGACAGGGTATTCTGGAATGCCAAGACGAGTATACTCGTCTTTGACAGGGTATTCTGGCAATATTCAGGCAAACATTTTTTTGCCAATCGACAATATTGGATTTCTACGTCGTGCCAATTTTCGAAATGTGTCTCGTTTTATTCCATTTTCTTTATTTTATCCATCTGCGTGATTTATTATTTGTGTTTCTACTAAAACGTACGCAAATACGAAAAACGATATCGTGTGCTTCTGCCTTCCTATTGCCAACGACGAGTATACTCGTCTTTGGTTTTCTACTTGTAAATGATTATGCATGTGTGCTCTTACCAAGAAATAACAGGGTTTTGGTAAACAATAACACTCAAAATATAAATGGCAATGGGAATGACTTCATGTAATTTTAGCTTGGCAGTGAAAGTGTTAAAGACGTGTGTGAAAATAATTGCGAATTTAAAATTTAGAGACGCAAACCCATACTTTTAGTACTTTTTGCCACCAAATGCTGCTATGGCCTCAACAAGCAATTGAATAGCAGAGACCGTACGCCATAACTAATACTCTATAAGAGGGTCATATTCTCCGTGTTTCTTTATGGTGCAGAGGTATGGACCCTTTTAAGAACTGATGCAGCAGCTTTGAGGGTATTCGAGAGAAAAGTCCTACGTAAGATTTTCGGTACCGAAAGAGTTGGCGATAATTTCCGAATCCAATCTAATATTGAGCTGTTTGAGCTTCTCAACGTCATAGGCGTTGTGTGGCGTTTTAACCTCCAGCGGTTGCGCTGGCTGGACCTTGTCGTTCGAATGGAGAAGGATGCAACAGCGAGATGGTTATTGATGTGGGGATCTGCGGAGTTCGGCGAAGAGGACGACATTGTTTGCGTTCGAAGGACAAAATCAAGGCAGGTCTGTTATCGATTGGCATGACCAACTGGCGTAAGTGCGCAGGAAGCAAATGCGTCTGGAAGAATGTGTTAAGGCAGTCCGAAAACCGTTAACACATTCGCTACATACCCTAAATTATATGAAGTTATTCTCATTGCCATTTATATTTTGAATGTTATTGTTTACCAAAACCCTGTTATTTCATAATCATTTGCAGGCAGAAAACCAAAACCGAGTATACTCGTCTTTGGCAATAGGAAGGCATTCGTCTTGGCATTCCAGAATACCCTGTCAAAGATGAGTATACTCGTCTTGGCATTCCAGAATACCCTGTCAAAGACGAGTATACTCGTCTTAGCATTCCGGAATACCCTGTCAAAGACGAGTATACTCGTCCTTGTAGCGAATGTATTAATTGAATTGTTAATAGCCAATTAAGTAATTAAGTAAGCAAGAGAAGAAAGGAAAATACCAACTGAATGAGCGATATTTATTGAAGACGATAGAAGTTAGGACAGTTAGGTGATAGCCTGATATCGAAGGCCCTCTTTAAGGTAGTTAGAATAAATGAAACCAGAAACTTTACACTGGTAGAATATAATCATTTAAGGGGAGGGATAAAAACTCTTGAAAAAAAAGGAAAAGAGGGGTAATAGAGTATAAAAATTTTTGAATTTCCATTTCCTTGCCTTAAATATGTAATTTTTATTTTTTTTTTATTTTTTATATTTAAATGAAGCACTTTACCTTTGAGTTTGTTTTTTATTTTTTAATTTAAAAATTTAGTTTTTTTTTTTCATATTTTATTTAAGTTTTATTACTAATTTAATATTATAAATAATTTTTTTATTAATTTTTTTTTATTATTTTTTTTTAATTTTTAATTTTTATTTTATAATTTTTTTAATTTTTTTTTTTTTATATTTTATAATTAATGTCTCTTATAATATTTTATTGTAGTAAATTTTATTCTATTTTTATTTATATTTTTATTGTTTTTATTTTGTTCCTTATTTAAACGTAATCCTTTAACAGATTTTGGTCTCTTAGTTGTCTAATTAAAGCCTGTTTACCAAATGCATTAAAATTCTTTCACTTTTTTTTTAAACAAAATTTTAATGTTTAAAAAATATATTTACAAACACGGGAGTGTGTTTCTTTTTTTTTTTTAAATTAAAAATAATTTCAAATCATAAATTATCGTTATCCATTTTGGATTTTTTTTTTTTTTGGTTTATGTATCACTAGTTATTAATTATTTTTAATAATTATTTAAAATATTATGTTTATTTATTTAGTTATATTGGCTATTAGTTTATAAATAGATTATAAAAGGAAAATATTTTTTTTAATTTTTTTTTTTTTTAATTATTGGTCCTTCGGGAATTGAAATTTAAATTAAAGTCAAGTCTGTAGTATTAGATACCAAAATTGTTTTTTTTTAATTTTATTTTTTTTTTTTTGTAATAGTTTCAGTACAGTTTCGTGTAGATTTAAAAATTTTATGAATTTTTTTTTATTTATTTTTTACAATAAAAAAAACCGTTTATTATAGCATTGGTCCTTCCGTTTATCAGTTGTTGTTCCTTTAGGTTTTCATTTATTTATAATACATTATGAAGTTAATTTTTTTTTATTTTATTTAGTAATTATTTAGTTGTGGTTTCATTAAAGCTGTTGATGATAAATTGGTCCTGTAAAAAAAGTATTTTTTTTTAATTAAAAACTAACCCTCCCTGCAAGATAACACAACAAACCTTTGGCTCAAGTTTACGTCTCAAAAATAATTTTTTATTTTCAACTTCAACAAAAACAAATAAATTTTTCAATTATAAAAATAAAAATCATTTAAAAGTAATTTAAAATAGAAAATAAAAAAACGGAATTAAATAGAAAAAAATTTAATTTAATCTGGCATACAGTGAGCGTCCAAAGAAATTCTACTCTAACGATAAAGTGAACGAAAAAATTCGTCAATAATTCTTTAGAATTTTTTGTTTGAAATAACGGTATTTTTTTTAATGTACAGTTTCGCTCTTTGTATATAGACCGGGCCATCTACCAGCCTACATAATTGGTCATTACAACCCTTGAGTCAGGATTATTGACCTAGTTTCTCACACCACTTGTGTGTGTTAATTTTATACATGACTGGCGGGACCTACAGTTTAAAGTCAACTTCAAACGACAGATTTTTTTGAGAAACATTTCATGTCAATTTCTTATTTTGCTCTCCGAGTTTTTGTCAGAAATCTGCTGAAAGGACGTCACACGACTTATATTGTATGTGTTAATTTTATACATGACTGGCGGGACCTACAGTTTAAAGTCGACTTCAAACGACAGATTTATTTGAGAAACTTTTCATGGCAGATGCATTTACATTCAGAATTTTTGTCTGAGATCTGCTTCAGGGAAATCGCCGAACAAATATATTTGTTTTGATATCTGGCCTGGGACTCCAACTTAGTTCTAATAAGCCAATACACTATCTACTAGACTACGGCGACTTCATCATCCATCTAACAATTAAACACCCGTTATTTCGAATCCGGAAATTTACAAAATTTCGTATATTACCTTCACTGAAGACGGTGTACGGCTGTCGCAGATATCTCGACAAGATAGCGGAACGATATGGTATCCATATCATATGGGTACCGGGTATTCCGGGTAACTGCAGAGCTGATGAACTTACCAGGCGGGGCACGACCGTCGAACTTTTCGATGAGTTCTTGAATCTAGGCATACCTATGAGAACGTGCGAGCTCGTAATTGATAATGCGATCGTACATTCCATCAACGACAGGTGGGCGGCCTTGGTCAGGGGTAGAACGGCTCGCAAAATTTGGTCAAGGTTGGATAAGGGGTGCACAATGAGTCTACTTTTTTTCTATTATTATTAAACCTGCACTCAGGGGATGACCCCTACTCATTAAGTGCATTATGCAGGTTTAGGAAAGGTAGAAAGATGGAAATTGCGAACGGTAAAGAAACGAGTTGCTGCTGGTGACTATAAAATGGCCAGTGCTATACCGTCACCATTAGACAGTCTACAGCAATCGTCCCCAAGAAGCCTGCAGTTTCTCACACCACTTATGTTGTGTGTGTTAATTTTATACAGAAGTGGCGGGACCTACAGTTTAAAGTCCGAACGACAGATTTTTGAGAAATTTTTCAAGAAGAGAAAGAGAAGAAATCGCCGAAAAAATACTTTTTGTATTTTTTTATTTTTGATGTCTGGCCCGGGGACTCGAACCCTGGATTTACGTCTAATAAGCCAGCACACTACCTACTAGACCACGGCAACCCCAAACTCCACTACTTAAACTCCAAAGAGATGCGCTCAGAGAAGTTGTCGGTGTTATTATGAAGCATTGTATTATGGGTACGCATGCGAGGTGCATTGGCCTTAGGCAGAAGCTGCAGAGATGAGGAAGAAGAGGAAGAAGAAGAAGGCTGTCCCTCACCTGCTGGGTATATGCCTGATTCTTTGCCAAAGGAAAAGGAAGTACTTAGCTACTTACTACATGGATGATCTGGAGGAACTGTCAAGGATTAATATTGGCAACCTGAATCGCTTCATCAGGAGCTCCGAGTGATTTCGTGACTAGGGGATAACGGATAACTGTGGGAGCACAATGGCCCCATGCAACCTAAGTGAGACCATCTGAACATTTTTCTTGGATATGCAGCCACCTCTACCTACTTACCATCACTTCCACTGAACATAATGAATCGATTTATGTTTGGGCCAACGATAGGCTTTATTGGAAATTTTGTTTCCAAAATAAATTGCTGGGATATTGCAGGAAAATTGGCACGTAAAAAATTTGGTCAAAGAAGGAAGGACCCACATAGCCCGGTATATGCAAGTTATTTCTTAAGTTCAACAATTGAGTGTACTGGTTACTCACTGTAATATTGCACCAAAAAATATCAAAACTTTGGCTGAGAGTCTGCCTGTGTATTCATCAATATCAACTCGTCAACATCGTTCTCAAGAATTACGCACCAGCTTACGGTGAATTTTGCAAACAGATCAGGGTATGGCGGCCTTATAAAGTTCAATTGTTTCCGGAGTTGAAGCCACACGACTATGCGCTTCGCTTTCACATCGCTAGAAAAGCAAAGAAAAATAAAAATCTTTTCGAATGAATCTTATTTCCGGTAGGAACGTTTCAGCAAGCAAAAACTGCCGTATTTGGGACTTAGAAAAACCCAAACAAGGTCTTACAGAAGCCAAAGCACTCCCCTTACGAGTGACTCTGTTCGGTGCGTTTTGTGGAGCGGAGGCTTCATTGGCGCCTATGTCTTTGAAAATGAAGACAGGACGCAACCTTTACGGTCATTGTAACTTATTTTTTGTAACCCGCTTTCCATGGTATTGATTTGAATGACGATTGTGGTGTAACTTCCCACACATTTCATGGGACAGTCAATTGATTGCGTCAAATGTTTTTTAGGCCGTTTAATTAGCCAAAAATTGTAATGTCAATTGGCCGCTAAAAAGCTGCAATTTGACACCATTCAGCTATTTTCTGTGGGGCATCGTTAAAGAAAACTATTATGCCGATGCACTAAAGAGAATTGAGCATTTAAAGGCGCACTTTTGTGATAACATTGCTGATATACGATCCCATACAGTCGAAAAAAAGCATGAAAATTAATGTGATCAAATGGGATACTGTGAGGACAGCCGCTGTCGCCATATAAATAAAGTAATAACTCTAAGGGAATTGCCCCTACCTGTAGACAGTATTGTATTGAAAGTACATAGAGCAGCTTAAATAGCTTATGGGAAGTAGGAAGTCTATATTTATTTAGCAGTTGCAAAACCGTTGGTCCAATAACACCGTTCAGCTGTCAAAAGTATTTCATTTAATTTTAAAAATTTTCTTCTCTAAATTTCATAAAATCAATTGAAAGTAATCACAATAAATTCTGTTTTACAATTTCCGTAACATTTAAATTCGAGATTTAATAACCCTACTTGGGTGACCTTCCCCTTCCCAAGCATACCATAAATTATTAACAAAATTATGTTAACAAAAAAAATAACGAAAAAACGAAAATTTCCTAAAAACTCAATTGAAAATTTGCACTTTTGCATAAATTTTCATAAAATACGACAACAACAACAACATAAATTAGAATTAATTTTTTCAAAGAGAAAGTCAAAGAGTAAGAGAAAAAGGCAACACCTTTATGTGTATGTGAGTGTGTGTGCGTAACAGTGAGTAAATTTATACGAAATGTTAACAACACTTCCCCATACAAATGAGAGCAAAAAAAATAAAGTTTTGCATACATTAAGGGTTCGTTGTATGCATGTGTGTGTGTATATATGAGTATGTAAGTGCGGAGGATGGCTGGAAGTGCATATTAAATCGTTTCTGCCCAGGCTGTTACTCAACACAGAGAATTTCATATTTTTTATGGAAATTATTTCGAAATTTTTTTTTAAATTTTATTTTTTCAGAATTTAAATTTAAAGTTGAAATGAATTTTTTTTGTTTACATTCAAGCCCATAATACTTGTCCCATTACATTCAAATATAGAGACTCTTATGTGCACCAATTTGAGGAGATTTTTAGCCTAAGTGATCCAGAATCTAATTTATGCCGGCAATCCGATTTATCTTCAGCTCAGACAGTTCATTCAAGGATGTAAAGTATGATAGGTCAATGGAAATAGCTGTCCCTCCGATGGAGTCATGAGCGGACACATTTAGGCCACACACAGAGCCCATTGTAATACCACATTCCAGGAACCACTCGGAGCTTCTGATGAAGCGACTCAGACTACCAATCATGCATGACAGTTCATCTAGATCCTCCATGTAGTAGGCACCCCAGGTACCGGGCATGGGCACAACAGATTGCATATTTTTCCTCATCTTTTCTGCAGAAATCATTTACGAGGTGTTCAAGATCAATAAGCCTCGCATGCGTTCCTATAATACAATGACACGTAATAACCCCGATAACAGCACTGAGCCTGATTCTTTGGAATTTAAGCAGAATCGCTGTACGCTTCCTACCCAGCCTTGACCAGACTTTTTGATCCGTTCTGCCCAAAACCGTATCTGCTGTTGACAAGGTCTTCGATTGTATTGCTAATTACAAGCCTGCAAGTAACCAAAGGAATCCCAAATGTAGAAATCAGAGAGTTTGTTGGTCGTGCCCCTTCTGGTCAAATCATCCGCTTGGCAGTTGCCGGGAATATCTCTATGTCGCGGTACCCATGTGATACAAACATCATATCGTTCCGCCATCTCATTGAGACACCTGCGACAGTTGTACATCGTCTTGGAGTTTATTACACTAGAATCAAATGCTTCGATGGTGATTTTTCGCCTGCAAACATTTTTGTCCACAATAATTTTCACCGCAGCTGGAAATGCCAACATTTCCATCTGAAAGACGCTTCAGTGATTCGACAGCGTCATAGACTTGGATATACCGATTGACTTGAAATAGATACCAATTCCAAAGGTTCCTTCCAATTTGGAGCCATCGGTGTAGATTTGTGCGGAATCCGCACCCTTCCTCCAGTCTTCCCTTTTCGGAATGGATGTTCTAAAATTCATTGAGAAGTCATAACGCAGTATATAGTATAGGGATCCCGGTATTCTTGTGATCTAAAATCTCTTTTAGATCGGCCAAAGCCATTTATGCTCAGTTCAGACAGTTCAATCAAGGATGTGAAAAATAATGATCACAGCATTCGAACAAATGCTAAGCAATTGTGATATTGAATGGCAAGCAGTCTCTTTGTAGGAGTCGCAACTTCAATAAAAATAAAGTAAGAGGTCCTATAACCGTCAAGCATTATTTGGAGGATGTATACGACATAGAAAATATTTAGTTGCGAGAGAAAATCAACTATTTCTCTGGCTCTCTGGCTTAAGAGTTGCCCGGTTCATCCTGTTCTACTGAGGGGTAGTTAATCAAGAAATGGAATTTCTCGCTAATTTCTATCCTAATCATGGTTAAGGCGAACCCTAAAAGAGGTTGTGCAGTAGTGTATACACCCAACATAGTTTCTAAGGCCAAAAACATTGAATCGAATAAACCGCCATTTCTCCAGATAACTTGCTTGTTAAAAAGGCCCTTTCAAGCGTCATATCAACATCCAAGCTTGTGGATGAACGTCATTTCTTTCTTAGAGAAATAGTAAAGGTCCTTCAGACTCTGTTACACACTATATCCTGAGACAATATTATGCTACTGAAGCGCCATTAAATCACTGAAAAGGTAAAATTAATTTCTGTCTGGAACATATTGCAGAGAGACGGAAATCTTGATGAGAAATTGGGCTTGGTGCCTACATCAGGAGCAGCTCTTACGCTCGCTGGATATACTCGTATACGCAGAGGAAGATATGCCTAAAATCAACTCAGGACTTATCTTCAGAATCTCACAGCAGTCTTAACAAAGCCTTGACCTCTAGCTATGCACATGAAAAGTTTGAAAATATCTCATAAAGCCTCCATCAGAAGAAGGAGGCTCTGAACATATTTTCTGTCACATGGCAGGACTTGGTACAAAAGATTTTTGGCAATCAGATTTAAACGAAAACTATCACGATGATAGCCTGGCTAAGAATTGTAGAAACAAAACAAAAATTCTCGCAATTCTCGCAAACACAAAGTAGCCTCTCGTTGCCTTCATTTTAGCCAGTACTGTTCATTCGTGTTGTACTATAATTTCCTGGGAATCTAATC
The DNA here is from genome assembly GCA_014635995.1 of Sarcophaga peregrina. Lineage (NCBI taxonomy): Eukaryota > Metazoa > Arthropoda > Insecta > Diptera > Sarcophagidae > Sarcophaga > Sarcophaga peregrina. The sequence goes on from CM025793.1 coordinate 40,029,581, forward strand.
GAAATAAATGCGCTCTCCATTTACACCATTCGCCTACAAAAAGGTCACTGTACTTTGCCAAAAAAACAGAATAATTTCACAACAGGACAACATCACAACGGAAATTCTTTAAAACGATTTCCCTAAACGCAATGTGCTGGCATAAGTCATTTGGTGGTAATATTTATACAAAATTTTTATTTCCGGTTTGTTAAAGGAAACGCCAATGTTTGTTTTTGTGTATATGCATACATATGTGTGTGTATGTGTGTGTGTATGGCAAGTGTCTGTGCGTGTATGCTAAGCAAACAGTTGCGTATTAAAGTGTAATTAGACCAGTGCTACAGGGATTTCGTGGGTGTATGTACTAGAATTGGGGCAAACAATTTAAAACGCAATTACAATAACAACAGCAACAACAACAATAAGAGAAAAAAATTTAAATTATTTTATTTAAGTTAAGGCAGGATTACAACCTAGCTTCATACAGCACCTATATTGGAATCTATGAATGATGAGGCCTACAGTTTTAAATCGACTCCGAAGGACAGATTGTTGAGAAAAACTTTTCATGGCAATTTTATTTACTTACAAAGGTTTTGTGAGAATACCGGTGAGAAGGGAAATCGCCAAAATGTTTGGATTTGAACCATGGGCTCGTCTCTAATCAGCCAATATTCTAATATAAACTCTATTTGGAAGTTTCCATCACTTAAAGAACCCGCCCCAGTCGTACTTGTGATAGCAGGTACAGTCCCTGTGGATCTGGTGGCAGAAGAGCGGATGGAGATTTATAAGACGAAATCGTCTCGAAATCATACAATCGGTCACTTCAAGGAAAACACAATTTCAGAATGGCAACGATGATGGAATTAAGAAGACAGAGGAAGGAGAACGGCGGGATTTATTTCGGACATAAAGCCATGGATTGTTCGGAAATTTGGAAAGGTAAATTACAAAGTCAAGCAGATGCTATCGGGTCACGGATATTTTAGGAAATATTTTTAACAGAATGGGCAAGACCGCCTCCCCTTACTGCCTTTACTAGGAAGGGGAAGTAATTGATGATGCAGAACACACTGTTTTCGAATGGGCACGCTGGCAGAGCTCTGTACTGGCGTCAATAATTGCAATGATCACGGCCGCCAACATTGTCGGAGTTATGATTGCGAGTAGAGAGAATTGGGCATCAGTGGCGAATTACGTGGAGCGCATTCTAAAACTGAAGAAGAGAGATGTTGAGGCTGCAGAACATGTACACACGCTGGCATAGACACTTCGATGTCTCATCAACTATCGATACGCAATCCGGACGCGGATTTGAGCATTCAGGGGCCAAAGGGCCAAAAGGACTCCACTCCTAGGAAAGATCACCATAGTTTCGGAGTGGTCACAACAGTCCACGACACAAGGGAGAATTTTGTGGTTGAGGGCCCCACACACGGAGGATGTGACGACTTCCTCTATAGTGCGGTTAAGTACTTTTACCCCTCCTCGGCATAAAACAAAAAAATTACTTTAGCATCATGTATTCAAAAATTAAATTTAGAAACTTCAATTATCGATGTGTACCTCTACTGCATTACATCAGACAATGCTGTCAACTCCAAAGTCGTGGCCCAAAGAAATTCGAGGGTCAGAAGCAATATTTTAAAACTTTTTTTCTTAGAAGGGGATCATTATTTAGTGTGACACTTACACAAGGTCTAAGGACTTTACTTAGCTTGCTGAATTGCCAGAACCCTTTGGCCTTTTCTGTCAATATAAAGGACTAGAACTCTCTTCTTTAAAGGGGGCATAATTAATGTACACAGAATGGAACACATAGACCCCAAGGCAAGATCAGGTGGCCTAATATCACCAGTTACAAGACATACAGAGTCCACTGGCCGTGTTTATCAATGGAAGGAATAAAAACTCTCTTGACTGTTGGAATAAATTCAATAAGGCTTCTAGAGCCTAAACCCAGAGGGCATTGTGTAGTTGAAGAAATATTGAAAGCTTGGTCGTGCCCATATTTTAGCAATTGTAGAGGCTGTCAAGATGATGTTACTACCCAGTTGAAAAGAAACTTAGACTTGGGCTTCGTGGTGCACGTCTTCTTCTTGATCTCGACTGGATAATATTTAAACAAATGCCTCAAGGTAGGGACGTATCCATACAACAGTTCCTATGTGACTAAGCAGCTGAACGGAAACTTAAACTTGAACTTCTTGGTGCATGTCTCGTGCATAATCTGGACTGAACAATAGTTGAGTAATAGCTCGGAAGGTAGGGCATGCCAATGTTATGAAAAATTTAGGAACTGAACAAGGAGCACGAATCCCTACAACAGCTCCCAACGTACGGAAACGTAAGCTTGGGTTTCATGCCGAATGTCTTTTTCATAATCTGGACTGTACGATGAACGAATGTCGGAAGCATGTAGGGCATGCCCGTGTTATGAAAATTACAGGAGCTTTCAGGTTAACAAAAAGAAGAAATCCCTACAACAGCTCTTTTTTTTGACTACCCTACTTAAGCTTGGGTTAGGTTAGGTTAGCTTAAGTTAGGTTAGAGGACGTATACTTGTTCAACTTTGATAAGTGCAGTACCCGGAGGTCGAATTGACCTATTGTACAACGTCCTAGTTTCTTACATCACTTATATTGCTTGTGCATTAATTTTATACATGAGTGGAGGGACCTACATCTTAAAGTCGACTCCCAACGACAGATTTTTTGGAGAAGCTTTTACTGGCAAATTTTACTCTCAGGGTTTTTCCCAGAAATCTGCGGTGAGGAAGTCATCGAAGAAATATTTTTTCATATTTCGATTTTGACGTCTGACCTGGGATTCCAACTCGGGCCTTTCATCCAATAAGCCAACGCACTAGCTACTAGACCACGGCTTGGGTTTCTTGGTGGAGGTTTTGTTCACAAATAAGACTAGATAACAGTTAAGGAAATGAAATAAAGTAGGGACGTATATCTAGGTAACAAATCCGTACAACAAATCCTTTTGTTAGTAGATCTGAGCAGAAACTTAGACTTGGTCTGCTTAGTGCACGCCTCGTACGTGATGGTGGAGCGTTTCAAGGATTCTCGCGATGTCTATGAATATTAGACATACCGGTTTAGGCAGGATAGTTTTGCAGTATTCGTGACATGTCTTGCTTTTCGGATTCTTGCATGGAACTAATGTAGATAGGGGAACAAATACACTGAGACACAAGACCGTCTAGTTTATGCTCTCGTTTCAGGGGATCCAAGCAACTGATCCTATACTTACGTGGGATTACTGTGGATAGGGCAACAAACACAATGAGTTTCAGAAGATCCAAGCAGCTGGTCCTATACTTGAGTTGAATTACTGTGGATATGAGTTACAGGATCTTCTAGTTTATGCTCTAGTTTCAGGGGATCCATGCAACTGATCCTATACTTGCGTGGAATTACTGTGGATAGGGCAACAAACACAATGAGTCACAAGGCCTCCTAGTTTGTGCTCTAGTTTTAGGGGATCCATGCAACTGAAACTTGCCTCTCATGTTTCCTATGGCAAAGGCTCTCTCTGTAAATGTAATACGGAATTGTAGGGTATGTTTTATTTATTAAAACATGTGGCAACTAAAACCCACAATCATTTAATCTTCCTGCCTACTTAGTCTAGCAACCATAATTACTTACGTTTACAGAATAATTTTTTATTTGTTTTTTGCTTTTTTTTTTGGTTTAATGAGCCTAGGCCCTAACGCACGCCTGAAACACCAGCCCGGCAATGTATTACACAAACGAGTGGTTAAGGCGTGTAGTGAAAAAACAAAAGCAGGCGCCACATACTCATTAGTAAACGTAAGATATTAAGCAACAATATGTTTTCTCTACACCCTCCTAACTCCACACCATAATTTTCCCCCTCTTTAGGCCTACGGAAACTTCCTTATTACCACCCAGACAGACAGCCAACCAACAACAAGGCTTTAGCAACAGGCTTAACAAATGGTTCGCATGTCTTTTAATAACTTTTTTTGCTTTTGCCTTGTAGTTATTGTTGTTGTAAGTTTTCTGTTTTTTTTTTTTATTAATTTTATAGATAATGTTCCGTTAGTTAATAAACTGTAAAAACTTTTTGTTGTTGTTGTAGTTGATGGCGGCGGTTGCTGTTATAACGGTATCAGAATCGTCGTATCGTTGTTATCGTTAAAATGGAAATAATTTTCATGGTGGTGGAGTGGTTTTCTTTTCCTTCTACAGCCCAGAAAATTACTTTTACAAAGAGAGAAGAGCAATGGAGGGGGAGAGAGAAGTGCTTGTTTCAAATTCTAAAATTCTGAAATCAATATTTGTATTGTTTGCCATATTTTGAGTTGCTTAAAGTAATTTAATTGAAACTCTTGTAACACTCTTTATTTGCTTAAGTTAAAGCATTTGGAAAATTAATTTCACTGCAAAACAATTTTCCCATTTTCAAGTGGAAACTTAATAAAACAAATCATAATGGGGAAATCTTATTAAAAATGGAAAGTAGAGGGGAAGGGGTTTCATTATAAATTTGATTTTAATTTGATTTTCCCACCGAAATTAATATCTGCCTGTCAGCTTAGTTCTACAGAGCGTATGATTAATTAAAAATTAAAAGCATAGGGGCTTAGCGGAAACAGCCTATTTAACGCATATACATATCAAGATAGAAATTAATTACAATTAATAGTAAATCCTGTTTTTTTTACTTCAAATTAAAAGTTATGTTACTGTGGTAGTCTTAAGGTGGACTTAAGCAACAGAATGCCAATAAAAAGTTCTAATGAAGCCAAGTAGATCCAATGTTACAGTGGCGGAAACCCAAGAAACGAAGCCGCCTTAATCTAGTAGGTCAACTTAACAGTCGAAAAGATCCTCTTTTCTACGCAAAAAAACTAATAACCAGTGATGGATAAGTCGCTGTAATCTAGTAGGTAGTGTGTTGACTTACAGGGTGACTGATATATAATGCAACAAAGTAAAGCGCTATATTTTTATATTTTTTTTTTTAATTTTATTGTTCAAAAGAAACATTAAATTTAAGAATCAGTTTAGATTTGTTCGAATTGGCCACCTTTGGTACGAATTATGGCCTTCAAACGGCCAACAAAACCATCACAGGCTGCACGAAAGTGGCTCTGCGGCATTTTGGCCCATTCCCGTTGAACCGCCGTGTTGAGATGATCGACACTTTGGTATTTTTTAGTGAGAACCTTACTCTCCAAAATGCCCCAGGCGCAAAAGTCCAACGGATTAAGATCCACAGATTTTGGTGGCCATTATGGGGAAGAAATTAGGCCGACAAAGCCATTACAGGCTGCACAAAAGTGGTTCTGTGGTATTTTGGCGAAGCGCCGTCTTGAGATGATCGACACTTTGAAATTTTTTAGTGAGAACCTTACTCTCCAAAATGCCTCAGGCACAAAAGGCCAATGGATTGAGATCCTGAGATTTTGGTGACCATTGTACGGTAGAAATGAAGCGAGAAAACTCCTTTTTAAGCTATTCTTGGTTGACGCGTGCTGAGTGGGGTGGTGCTGAGTCCTGTTGGAATATCCATGGTCTGCGGACAAAATTTTTGTCTGCCTAGGACTTCAATACTGTCTTTAAGGCATTTTCCCGATAATATTCGGCATTTATTTTGACCCCATGAATAAGAGCTTGGAGCGAACACCGGCCGTTACGGTAGCCCACAGCATTACAATCAGCGGCGCTTGAGATCTGGTGGCCAATCGCAGATGTACATTTTCAGCTGATCTCTTTGGCATGTAAACCCGATCATTTTGTTTGTTCACAAACTGTTCAATTTGGAATGGCTTCACATCAGAGAAAACTAAATTCGATAACTGGCCACTTTCGTGCAAGCGAAGTAACTCCTTGTCTCTTTCCAGTCTAACTTTTTTTTGTCCATCGGTTAGCTCTTGCACTTTTTCGGAACTTCAATGGCTTTAGCCCAAGCTCATTTTTCAATATGTGTTGCATCTGTTCTAGCGATATATTCACCTCACGAGAAATTTTTCTACCACTGCGGCGTGGATTTCCATCAAATCTGGCTTTCACTTTTCGGATCATTTCTGGTGTTGTTACCGTTTTTATTCGGACGGTAACGAGTTAGTATCACGGTAACGAGCAATGGTACGAGATACAAAATATTTATTCACATTTAAATGCTGGAGGGCTCTAACGATATCCACCTGTGTTATGCCAGCCAAATGTAAAGCAATCACACTATCACGCTTGAATTCCATCACGAATAATTTTTTTTCTGAGTGCAATAGATCAAAATGCTTTTGTAGGCTTGAAAATAATAAAATAAACTGTCACTGGAATAAACCTGTCAGCTGTCAGACGTGCGGTTTACAAATGATAACAACCTGAAGTTGGTTGCAACACATATCTGCCACCCTGTACCAGATGAGAGGTCAGACATAATAGCGGTACTTACAGGCCACTGTCCTTCTGTTAGGGATGCCCAAAAATTTGAAATCGTCAAATGACTTCTGCAGGAGCTGTGAGTTCAAGAAAGAGAAAGAGACTATTCTTCACCTCATATGTCATTGCCCTACTCTAGTCTTAACCCGTATGAGACTAACTTGCTGTGGATCATATGTAATGCACAGGACAGGGAAAAGGATTAAAAAGATGGAATTTTTTATGTATGTTTTCTGCAACACCCTCTACCGAGGTGTCTACTGTAAAGATTGCTGCAATAGCAAGAATTATTTTCTAGTCCGGATAGGTTTCTCTAGAAAATGTTTGATACCCGCGTTGAATATTAATTATGGGCCTAAGTACTGTCATAAGTGTTAGCTTTTTCTGCAAGGAGGGTTCATTACCTAATTTACAGTGGAACTTCTATAAATTGAATCACCATTATCCAAAAGAAAACTTCAACTTATAGAAACTTCAAGTTAAAGAAGCAAAACCTAATAGAATTCCTTTCCAATATGCTGTTGCTGTACTTCAACTTGTAGGAAATTCAAGTAACAGAAGTTCAAATTATAGAAGTTCGACTGTATTTCGACTTTTTAACACTTAAAAGGGCTTCATTCCCTTCCCAACAGAATACTAATTTGAAAATAATGTAGACAGAGAGCTGGACAGGATACAGAGAGACAAACAGGTAGTCTTTGGTACGTCTTGGTGTATGCCATTGAAATTAATGCGCAGTTCATCTTGGCTAAAAAGTACACCAGACGGCATGTAGAAATGTTATGGGGCAGTAAGACAGACTTAAGGAAACTTGATTCATGTGAGCTATATCAAGAATAAAATGAGACTGTCTGGGGCAAATAGGTTCAGGCTTTGCTGTATTCGAAGTTATGTAAAAAATCATGACAATGACTGCAACAGCATGAGCTTGCCAAGAGAGTCAATGCATTCATCGGGAGATGCTGGAAAGAGTTGTTTGAGAAGTCAGTTGCAATCTGTCTCCTGGAATATCGTTAGAACATCAAAACTATACTCCCCATCTTGTATCCTACAGCAACAGTCTCCAATCTAAAAGCATAACAACAAATTGTTGCTGAAAATCCAGTAACCAGTCTGAATAGAGTTCTGAATAGGGTGTGAATAGGGTTCTAAATGTCCAATAGAATGAAATGGCCGACTGCGATAGACAATTCACGAGGCAACGATCTCTCTGCAACGATCTGTCTTCAGTAAGCTTCTGATCGGATATCCAGAATAATATTGTGTTCTACGATGTCCCGAAAAGATCACATGACATGGCACACGTTTTTAATTTCAAACTTTTGGACCTTCTGGACAAAAGTAATTAGGGCTACTAATTTCTGAGAGCTTACTTACTTACTTAATAAGTCATTACAATCATTTAGACAGGACCAGAAAACAGCAACGAGTATTCAAAATGAGGAGTAGATTCGAGTCATACTTATAATATCTGATACGATACTCATACTACTCATACTTAAAGTTGGAAGTACTCGTCGTATTCATACTTAACAATACGCATGATGTTATTGATTTCGACTCCACTTTACTTAACATTTACAAGAAGCACAAATTAAGTATGATTCGCATACGAGTACTGCAATACTCACAAGAAAATTGTGTATATGGCTTATCTTTCCTTTCCTTTTTATTTGTATATGCAACAAGAACAAAGGCTGCAAATTTTGATGAAAGATTCGAATCACTCGAATCACTTATAAGTATTTTTCTAAATTTATGAATCAGAATAAGTAGGCATATGAATTTCTGATACTTATATGCATTTATACTTATTTTAATATGATATTCATATTACTCATACTCAAAGTTGGAACTACTCATCTTATTAATACTTAACAATACGCGTAATGTTATTGACTTTTACTCGTTTGTACTTAACATTAACACAAAATAAGTATGATTCGCATACGAGTACTGCAATACTTACAAGAAGATTGTGTGTATGCTTTGCTTGTTTTCTTTCCGTCTTTCCTTTCTTCTTTGTTTGCATATGCAACAACAACAAGGGCTGTAAATTTTGATGAATGATTCGAATCACTCGAACCACTTATAAGTATTATAAATATTTTTCTAAATTTATGAATCAGAATGAGTAGGCGTATGAATCAAACATATTTCGAATGTTGTGAGTTTGATGTCAACATTGTACTCATACTCATTGTAACCTAGACTTATAAATCAATATTGTATCGAGTACGAATGAATCAGAGTAGTTGATTTTCAATGCTGTTGATTCACTCATACTCAAAATTGTATGGGTACTTATGAGTAGCGGAAACCCATTTAATTGCTGATCTCTGTTGTACATAACATAGTTGGTCATTACAACCCTTCAGTTAGGATTACGACCTAGCTTCTCACACCACTTATGATATGTTTAAAGTCTTTTTCATGGCAATTTTATTTGCTCTCAGCGTTTTTGCCAGAAATCTGCTGAGAGGAAGTCACCGGAGAAATATTTTCGTTTTGATGTCTGACCTGGGGGTTTGAACTTGGACCTTCAGTCTAATAAGCCAACACACTATCTACTATACAACGAAGGCTTTTAAGGGTTCTATGGCTGCTAAAAGATCCAGATACTACATATTAGAATCCGGCGACTTCGGCTGCTAGCTACAGCGATATTCTAACCCAATATAACCTATGTTATCGGTCAAGTTCAGCTTGATATATGAGTCAAGAGTCATGGAATATACTTTCCCTAGTATGTTGATATATTTGTCATCAAGAACACTTTGTTTGTAACCTGTACTCATGCAGAGTATCAGTATTTGAAACGAGAAACATATGTCGAGGAAGATTGAGAATCTTTTGGGAATGTTAGCCTTGCCTATCTTTAGATTGTGATGGGCGGGAAATACTTATGTAGGATGAGCGAGTCACACAACGTATGTATGTAGTGTTTGTAAAGTTTATCCATTATTGCCAAGAACTACAGTTTAAACGACAAAAATGAAATTTTATATACAAAAGAAGTCGCCGAAATAAATATTTGTTTTCAGATTTCATTTTGTTTGTGTAAGCTGGGATTCGAACTATGGTTTCTAGTGTAGTAAACCAACACACTACCTGCTAGACTATGCATATCTTAATGGCGACTTACAGGTTCAACAACACTTTATTTGAAATTTCAATTCATTTTTAATTATTTTCCTTAATTTTTAGCCTAAGTTTAGTATGGAACCACTAAATCTGTTACAACAACAACATATTCGTAATGCTTTTCTGCAAAATGTATTGGAGTACAGAACCTCTTTGTTATCAATTTCAAGTCTCGAACTTGACAAAGTCGATTTGTTACAACTCCAACGTATATGACGTACTAGTTAAGCTTTCTATTTTCCTTTTTCAGGCTTTAAGTCTATAATTTTCCTTAGATTTCCTAAGGTTAGGGAAAATCGATTGTTTCAATGTTTTTGTTTTTTTATCGCTCAATTACACTTTTTTTCTGTGTTTGAATAGATGAGAAAAGACAAAGTGAAGGAGAGAATATTTTTTTTTTTCGATTTTGTTTTCCTTTTTGTTTCTTTTTATTTTTATGGCGTTAATAAACTGAATACACTGTCTGGCTGTCTAATCAAAATTCATGACACTCTTAATAGAGAGACATTTTACAGGTCAGTGAATCTATTAAACCTCCATACTGCTAAGCATTTATTTTGAAATGTTTTTACATTTTAAATGATCAAAGCAAGGGAAAAATTTGAATTTTTTTTTTGATGATTTTAAAATGGAAATAAAAATTTAAAGAGAAATTAATTTTAAAAGAAAAAAAAAAAAGTGAAAAAAGTTTCATAAACTGAAATGAAATAATTTTTCTAAGGCTTCTTACAGGCTGCAGAAAGGTTTTAATGGCACAGTCTTCAGTTTGCCATTTCGCCAAAACTATTCTAATGAATGCCAATTAAATAGTTTTCGAATTTTTCTTTTTGTGGCATTAACTGGCAAACTAAATTAGATTTTTAATTGAAGTTCTTCAATTAATTTCCATGAAATTTAATTGGGGAATAGAAATGCTTCATTAATCATTAAAACTATGAACAGCAATCGAATTTCAATGAATGAGTAAGTGAATGACAGGAAAGGGAAATCATTTGTTGTTTAATATTCTATGAAAGACAATTAAAATAATAAAACTCTTGGCAACCTGTTATTGAAAAACCAAATAACGTTAATCGATAAAGAAATGTAACGAAAAGAAAAGGAAAGAAAAGATAAATAAATAAATAAAGACGCATAAGTAAATAAGAAAATTACAAAATAAACATTTGATATCAACCAAGCAACTTGTTGCTCGTTATACTAGAATTAAACGAAAAAAAAAACATCAAATTCAACCACTAAACTCTTACCCTTGCAGCTTAATAGTTAGAAATACTGGCGCACACATAAAAACTCAAAGAAAAAGTCTTCAACATTTCCTTCTTATATTATGCATACTTCCGTTCGTTTTCTCCCTCCCTTTCTCTCCCTCTCTGTTAATATGCTTTCTTAAATTCAAATTCTATTCAAAAGTTTGTTTTTTCTTACTGAGAAGTCCTTTAACGAGTGTGTGTACATGTAAAGACTTGCCTGCTTTCAGGCGTCAACATTGTTAATGGCCTTGTTTGCTTAGCAGTTGAGGGGAAAAAAGAAGCACCAAAGCAACAGTTTTCTAGATAAGTTTTAAGTTTTTTTTTATTGTTTAGAAGAAAAAAAAACTACTTCTTTTCCTTATATCTTGTGATTACGTCTGTAGAATGTTTGAAATATTTGGAACCACGGTAATGGTTGGTTAAGCCACATAGAACTATGATTACAATAATGGCAGACAGGTTAGGTTAGCTTATATAATAATGCCAAGCTTTCTTTATTATCCCTTTGAAAGCTTTTTCCCTTTCGCTTGGCAAAGGTTTTAGTTTGATCATCATCATCATCATAAACCTTAGCATGGATTCCTACAAGATCTGTAATCTAGCAAAGTCAGATCCTATTTTCATTAGCAAATTGATTTACTTTGCTTAGACAGTCCCATAATAACCACGATTTTACTCGATAAGAACCGAGTATTCGAATGGCTGCATGGCTATTGTTATGTCTTGGGTTTTGTAAAGGGCTATGCATTTCGTAGTTTCAAAAGTATGGGACTGGAATTCGATATCTCTGTCAAACTAAGTCGTGAAACCAATTTTGTTCTTTTCAATTGAAAGTCTGACAATGACGAAAATGGACCGATTAACTATCCCACAATGCATAAAAATTATAAAAACCTACTACAAAAATGGTGATTCTGCCACAGCCATGTATCGTGCTTTAAGAGGAGATTATAGTTTCTATAATCGCCCAACTACGCAAGCAATATGGCAAAATTGTGAAGAAATTTTAAGAGACTGGGCTGTGCATCATCGTTTCACTCGTTCTACAGAAAATATCGCTATTGTAAGTGAAAGTGTTGCCGAGGACCCGAATGTGTCGATTCCTCGTCGCTCTCAGGACGGCACATTATAGCATATTTTGCATTTAGATCTACACCTACATCCATATAAAGTCCAGCTCATACAACAACTAAAGCTAGCTGATCATTCACAACATCGTAGATACGTGGAATGGGTGCTTGAACAACAGGCGGTAGACGGCAATTTTTCGAATAAAATTTTCTTCACACTCGGTGGGTATGTTAATAAACAAAATTGTCGTATTTGGGGTTCTGAGAATTCTCAAGTAATAGAAGACAGGCCATTACATCAAGAAAAAGTCACTGTTTGGTGCGCTTTTTGGTCCGTAGTTGTGATTGGACCTGACTTCTTCGAAAGCGACGATGAAACGACTATCCCCGTCAATTCGGAGCGTTATGGCCATATGATAACCGACTTTTTTTGCCTGCTATTGAAGAACACGACTGGGTTTCAATAAGATTTCACATAACTCGAGCGAATATGGCTTTATTGCAAGAGAAATTTCCTGACCGTGTAATTTCTCCTCATTGCGATATCAACTGGCCACCAAGATCCTGCGATTTGACACCATTAGACTTATTTTTTTTTTTTTGGGGTGTTACGCGAAAGACCGTATTTATGCAAATAAACCTTCAATTCTTGAGCACTTAAAATACCGCCCAATATGTGTCAGACAGTGCTCGAAAATTACCTCAAAAGAATAAATGCCGGCATTACCTCGCGAGGAGGTCATTTAACCCGATACTATCTATGAAAGTTAAATTGTTCGTATATTACTGTTACGAAAATGAATAAAAAATCTAGATACTGGTGTTTTATTTTTAGATCGTTTAATATTAAAATTATAAACAAAACAATGAACGTATTTACGAATTATTGATCTACATAATATAACAACAAATACCAGCATAAAAAATTGGTAAACAATTAAACAAAAATACAACAAACAAACACTACAAGAATAAATGTAAACAAAATACACAAATAAAAATTATGAAACAACAATGTTTACATTTATAGAGATCTCGAAAAGGCGAAGACATGCACATTCACCCTCAAAGACATCCTCTCCCTTTTACTCTCCCATAAAAAAAGCAGGGCGGCAATTGAGTTGGAAAAAGTTCAGTCAATCTTGTGTAAAGACGCGGTGTATTTGAAGAGAGTAATCGTTGTTTAAAGATCTCCGTTAAAAAGATCATTTCAACAATTATCTAGTCATTGTTATTGTTTATGCAAAGGGTGTAAACAAAGGAATAATAAATAAAGCAATTGTTGTTGTATACATAAAGTTGTAAACAGTGGCACACAAAATTGTGTAAATAGTAAAGAATTTTTATTAAAACTAAACACAAATTTATTTTTATTTTATTTGCAATCTAAGAGCTTATATTTTAAAATGGTTTTTTAAAGGGTAAAAATGTAACATTACGATGGCATAGGAACATGCAATCTAGCTGCATATTCTATACAATCTGTATTGTTTTCAAAGCACATGCCATTAAGCCATTAGTGTAAACCTTAACCAGGGTACCATTAGAATCCTCCTGGTCCCTTGTTGTAATTCTAAAAATTTAAAATTCTATTCAAAAAGCTATAAGGAATCGGATGTATAACGGCAGGCAAATCTAGTACGAAATTTATTGAGGCCATTGCGATCAGATAAATCCATTGTCTGGCAGCTAATTCCTCCAGACAGAATAAGAAAACTTCATCAATGAAACTAAGTACTAAGAACGAGAAATTTTAAGCTGCATTATCATTTAGGAAAGGGACTGAGCACTGCGATATACAGGGTTAGTAATACGGGTCTTCGGTCCCTATATGAAATATTTGGAAAGCATTAAGAACCTTGCATGAACCTTTCATGCCAAGGTGTATTGCATTCAATACTTCAATATTAAGTGACAAACCGGCACTAGATCACTCATCTCCAATGCCATGATATTAGCCTAATCAATCGGAATTAGCTGTGCAGGTAAAATAGAAGAGAATCTCTACTGGATGCCATCTTCTTCCTGCTTCGAGTTGCTAGTTTCGCAAAAGCTAGGCATTGGGACACCTTATTACGTAATGTCCCTTCAAAAACCGCAAGAGATCACACAATAAAAGTCAAGTTAGGAGAGAAAAATTGCCTGATTTAAAATTCGCTTAATTAAGCAAACGAAAGTATTCCCTCTTCTATGTAAGAAATTAATAACCAGCGATGGATACGACGCCGTAGTCTAGTTTCAACCCCATCTTCAACAGAACGAAATACGAATACAAATATGTCTTCGGCGATGTTTTCTCAGCAGTTTTTTGGCAAAATCTCTGGAAGTAAATAAAAAATTGTCATGAAAAGTTCCTACACGAAAGTATTCCCTCTTCTACGTAAGAAATTAATAACCAGCGATGGATAAGACGCCGTAGTCTAGTTTCAAACCCGATCTTCAAGAGAACGAATTACGAATACAAATATGTCTTCGGCGATATACTCTCAGCAGTTTTTTTTTTGGCAAAAACTTTGGAAGTAAATAAATTTAAACTGTAGGACACGCGGCACTCATGTACAAAAATTAACACACACAACACAAAATAAATGGTGTGAGAAGCTAGGTTGTCATCCAGACTAAAGGGTTGTAATGATCAATTTTTCCGAATGTTCAGTTTAGTCGTGGTTCACTTAGTGATCTTTCCAATACGGCAGCAATCCTAAAGGCCTTGAAATAGTCCACAATTTCAGGAGGAAAAAGGCAAATTCTGAAACCATTGAAGTCGCCATAGTTTAGTAGATAGTGTGTTGACTTAAGGTAAAGAAAAGCCGTGGCTCAAACCCCACCTTGGATATGTTGCGTTCAATAAAAGATGAAAAAATATTTTCTTGGCAACTTACTCTCTTCAGTCTGCCTGTAAAAATTCTGCGATATTAAAATAAAATTGTCATGAAAAGTTTCTTAAAATATTTGGCATTCGGAATCGACTTTGAACTCTGGTGTAAGATGCTAGGTTGTAATCCTGACTAAATGATTGTAACGAATAATTATGTAAGTAAGTAAGCTGTCGGAAATTAATCGCTTCAATTTGCGCTGTCCACTTGTGCCATGTTATGTGGTCTCTTCGGGACATACTGGGCATTGGTCTAAATGGGTTGTAATGATTACTAGCGTGAGTAAGTTCCAACTTCCTTGAACTTTTTTAAGCAACAAATATTCACCGGCTTTTTAATGTCATCTTATTGACTTTTATTAATGGATTGGAGTGACATTAATAAAAAACCCGGTGTTCTTGTGCAGATAATCCATTAAAATTGAAATAATTTCACGCGACTCAACACTTTTTTTCGATGCGACCATGTAAACCTTTATACAAATACTTGTAAATATTAGTAATTGAAATCAGAGCAGCAGCAGTGGGCTTGTGAAAGTGTTTTTTAACGCAATAAAAAGTTTAATTTAATTTATAATTTATTTGCGGCTCAACAACAACAACAACAAAAAAAAACACAAAAAAAAGTCAACCAGAAAAACCCTTTTAAAGCACTCACGCTTCTCGACAATTGAAAAGGTTGTGCATTGAAAATGAATGAAAACACGAAAAAAGAAGAAAAAATGAAATCAAAAGCCACAGCAAAAAAATAATAAAAAAAAGAAAAACTGAAAACTGAAAATGAAAATCCATTAAAATATTCATGAAAATTTTCATTTTCAATGCAACTGAACTGAACAGAACAGAACTGAACAGAGTACAGCAAGGATGTAAAATAGGACAGAAAGAGAGAGAGAGAGAGAGAGAGAGAGAGGCATAAAAACTATGGTATTACGTGCTTCAACTCGTACATGTCACTTTTAATAATTAAACACACGGCTCAGCACAAAAAAAGGGGAAAAAAACACGAAAAAATAACAGAAATTGAGTCTGAAATGAAATTCTGTTCTGTTGAATTGAAGGCTTCCAGTTAAATGTCAATTAGCAGGACTCTTAACCTGCTTTCGTTTTTATTTTCTCTTTTCTTTTCTTATTTTTTGCTAATTTTTATGCACATAATCAAGATCAGAAACAGTAAGTAGGGTACTGCAAGCCAGTCCAGTACAGAAAATAATGACAATAAAAGACAATAAAATTCAAGAGATAAAGAAAAAGAAACTTTTACTTAACCTACGGCCTTTATCCCCTTTTGTTTGTACTAAGTCTAAAACACTCTCTCTCTCTCTCTATACCCTTAGAATATGGTGATGAAGACATAAACAGGTCACTTACAGCTTCATTTGTTTAAATATTTAAAAAAAAAAACGAAAAAAAAAATTAAATTTATTACACCAACAGGAAATGGTTGGCATTCATGCATATGCTGTGACCTTAAAAACTCTCCGGTATAGCACAATGTGTACTAAAGTACACACACAAACACCAGGCGTATGAGTGATATTTATTCCTACTCCACTGAACGGCATAACAAACAACAATCATACGCCATGTTGGTATTTGAATACAGGAAATGAAAAAAAAAAATGGTTTTGTAATGACATCAGTGCTTGTGTGTACAGATTAATTCAATTCGTTTTCATTGGTTTCACAAACGATTTTTTCTTTTAATTTTTAGAGTATAAAAGCTGCTAGTTGCACGGCTTATACACAGATTTAGGTGTGGAAGGTAGTGTGTGTGTGTGTGTGGGAACAGTTAAAATTGTTTTGATTGCTTTGATTTTCAAATAAAATTCTTCCGAGTAGTAGTTTATGTCCACATTTTTTATTCGGCCTTGTTAAACGAGTTACTTCTTTAAGATAGCTCTTGCAGGTTGTGGTGGAATCGGACTTGAATTAAGGTGCATCTGTTTTGGTATCCAAATACTGGTAATACTGTCAACTGATAGACAAACAGAGCTGGCAGGTAACTGCTCTGATAAACAGTTTGTTCTGATGCACTCTAACTAGAGTGCAGCCCTTGCGCTGATCAACTTCTTCCTTTCCCTGATTTGGCGGAACTTGGTTAGTACAGGGACTGCGTTTCACCCGTGGCATCACAACGGGCCGCCATGCGTGCTCAAGTGAGCTTTGTGATATCAGAGCTACCACTACGACCTAAACCTCAACTCTAACTAGGAACCCTGCTAGGCTTTGTGGATTGCCTCTATTGGTATGTGGATTGCTTCTATGAATTAAAATATTATCCCTTCGTTTACAGGAAAAACTCAATCTTATTGGATAAGAAGAACACCTACCCATATCTAGCCTTAAATCGCATGCATATCCATTGCAAAATAGAGATTCTCAAGAGCCACTATCTCTTTAGTAGGCATACCGAAAGATTTGGCATTCAAGCAAATGATTTTTACAGGAACTAAGGGTCAGAAGTCGCCGTGGTCTAGTAGGTAGTGTGTTGGCTTATTAGGAAAAGGACCGGGTTCGTATCCCAGGTCAGACATCAAAACGAAAAATATTTCTTCGGCGACTTCCTCTAAGCAGATTTCTGGCAAGGACTCTGAGAGTAAAAATTGCCATGAAAATCTCCTCAAAAATCTGTCGTTCAGAGTCGACTTTAAACTGTAGGTCCCGCCATTCATGTATAAAATTAACGCACCCAACATAAGTGGTGTGAGAAGCTAGGTCATAGTCCTGACTGAAGGATTGTAATGGCCAATTATGTATGTGGGTCAGAAACTAGGTCAAAAGTCCTGACAGAAGGTTTGTAATGACCAATTATGTATGTATGGGAGTCAGAAGTCACCTTAGACTAGTAAGTAGTGTGTTGCCTTATTAGGCGTAAATCCAGAATTCGAGCCCTAGGCCTGGTATCAAAATTTTTTCTTAGATTTTCTCTTAGCAGATTTCTGACAAAAGACTCTGAAGGCAAATATAAATCTGCCATGAAAAGTTTCTCTACAATCTGTCGTCCGGAATCAACTGTAGATCCCGCTATAGTCTAGTCTATATTGTAGTCTATAGTGTAGTCTATAGTGTAGTCTATAGTCTAGCCTATAGTCTAGTCTGTAATCTAGTCTATAGTCTACCCTATAGTCTAGTCTATATTCTAGCCTATAGTCTAGTCTATAATCTAGACTATAGTCTATAGTCTAGTCTATAGTCTAGAAAAAATGCTTTAAAAAAAAAGGGGAAAAAAGGGTCAAAAATCTTGAAAAGTGTCAGATTTAGTTCATTTTAGTAAGGGGGCACAAAAAGTGGCGAGGTCACTGAAAAAGTGTCAAATTGCGACTATAGTCGCTCAACGGTAACGCTGATTACATGCCATAACAATATCGTTGAATATGCGTTGCTGATTAACTGGCTGGAGTCGGAACAGTGAACACCTGACATGTACCCTGACATGTAACATTGCCTTAGTATTACGATTTAAACTAGGTGCTCTTTGGTCGTTATTAGGGCGTCTAAAAAATGGCTAGACTCTCCTGGACTGATATGCTTAAAAAGACTGTTGATTGTCTTCTTGCCTTGCATTATTACGGGTCCTACACAAGGCAATAGATTTAAGATGCCTTTTACCCTAAAGAGAAGAAGATCTTTGTGTTAAGCAGGACTTAATCATTCTGGGCCAAATCTAACAAAAAATTTATCGCTTTGGAAACCTAATAATGAAGCCCCCCCCCCTTTACATTACATTGAACTAATAAAATGTATTTATTTAAAGACTTCATAAATTACTGGTTTGAAGGAGAACATTAATTATAATAAAAAAAAGAAGAGTTGAAACGTACGTTAAGCCTAATTTTATGCACACAAAAGCAAAAAAAAAGAACAGAAAATTGACACGTAAAAGCAAAACAATTTAATAAAATTAAAACGGAATAGTTCCTGTTCTATTCCAACAACAATTAACAAAAACTAACGATCACACACACACACATAAATAAATGAAACTAACATAATATAGAGTGGCACAAGCATAATAAATTTTGAAATAAATACACACACCAAATACACTTGCACGAGGTCATACTCTACATACAATACAACACAACACAACACAGCAATACAATACAACATGTTCGGTCAAGCCAAGACAGTACTTTATCTACTCGAACCCCACCATGCACGAAACACAAACAACACGGGTAACTGCAATAATATTTGTATAGGAGAGCCTTTAAATTATACACTTCCACACACAACACACACACACAGGCAGTCGTGCTGTATAAACAATTGTTGTCATTCATTGTTCGGGTTTTTTTTTTTTTGGAAAAACGAAAAACAAACAAACAAAACAAAACAAACACGCTGTTTGACCACAAACACAATGGCAACAGCAATACAGCAATAAAACAAATGAATAAACAAAAACCCGAATAAAAATAGAAATTTTGCGCAATAGAAATAAACAAACAAGGCAATACAACACACAGATAGACAGAGAGAGAGAGTGAGCGCGAGAGACGAGACCATAGCAGGTGGTAGTTAAACAATAGCAAATACGTGTGTACACACGTTTCTATATTGTAGAATACTATGTACGTGTGTATGTTATTATGAATGGAAAAAAAATGGAAAGCGTTCGGTTTTGTATGCATTTTATGAAATGAAACAAACACACTTAAACTCACACATACACACTTATCCCCCTATCGTTTATTCTTGGAACTGTTTTTCGAAACAACCATAAAATGTCATGTTTTAAGCGGAATTTTTTCATTTTTTTTTTTTGTATTTTTGACCAGCTAAGCGTTACAATACAAATTTTAATTATTTTAGCGAAAAATTACTGGCCTGACCTATAAAGGCCTGTTAAAATATTAACGGCAATGGCTGTCATAAAATCAAACAAATTTTTTCGAAATTAAAATTGAATTTTTCAAACGTTTAGAGTAACTTTTTAAGGGAGTAGGCTTGTGTGGAAAAAAATTTTTACTTCATTGGCTTGTTTACAATGCCAGCAAGCACAACACTGCATAGAAAAATTACAAAGTTGCCAGGCAGAAAATAAAGTCGCCTAAATAGAGCAACAGACAAAGGTTGCCAAACAGTCGCGAGTTGTGAGTTAGCCTTTGAGGAACTAATCGTGAGTTGTATGAAAAAATGCGATGTTAAGCATAGTGGCCGCCTCGTACCGAATTTAGTTGAAAAAAAAATTATGGACTTATCGCTTCACTTATCCCTAGACAACACATCCTTCGAACTTTCTGAATTATTTTAATGTTGCATTTCCTTTCAATAGATATTCACTAGGCAGCTGAATCATAACCATAGCTGCCAGATTTGGCGATTTTGTGCTGCAAAAACATATATTAACGCTAGGACGATTTATACCCTTATTTTGACGATTTTTAGAAATTAAAATTTTACTTCATATTCTTCTTCTTGTTATATAACAATAAGTAAAGTATTGTTACGTTTTTCACCTTTTAAAAACGTTGAAAATATAAGCTCATAGATTGCAAAAAAAATGAAAATAAATTTCTGTTTAGTTTTAATTCAAAATTCTTTATTATTCGCACAATTCTCTGTGTGCCACTGTTCACAACCTTATGTTAACAACAACAATTGCTTTATTTATTATTCCTCTGTTTACACCCATTGCATAAACAATAAAAATTACGATACAATTAATCGACTTATCTTTGTAGCGGAAATCTTCAAACCACGATTACTTTCTGCAAACATACAGCATCTTTACACAAGACTGACTGAACTTTACTAACTCAGTTGCCTCCTTTACCTTGTCTTTTATAAGCAATGAATGTTCTTGAAGGCGTATGTTCATGACTTCGTCTTCTCAAAATTTCTATAAATGTAAACATCGTTATAGTCGCCGTAGTTTAGTGGGTAGTGTGTTGGCTTATTAGACGAAAGGCCCAGGTTCGAATCCCAGGTCAGACATCAAAGCGAAAAAATATTTCTTCGGCGACTTCCCCTCAGCAGATTGCTGGTAAAGACTTGAGAGTAAAAATTGCCATGAAAAGCTTCGCAAAAATCTGTCGTTCGGAGTCGACTTTAAAACTGTAGGTCCCGCCACTCATGTATAAAATTAACGCACCCAACATAAGTGGTGTGATAAGCTAGGTCGTAATCCTAATATAATAATGGTCCAATTATGTATATGTATGTATGTAAACATCGTTGTATTTATTTTTTCTGGCGATTTTTGTACGATTTCAAAAAACATCTTTGATGATTTTAACAATTTTCTTTCTAATGTTTGACGATTTGATGCTTTATATATCTGGCAACTATGATCATAACTTGTCTTTAAAGACAGTGTACGATTTTTGGTGTTAGGCCGCAGTACTCCTCCATATGAATCAGCAATTGTGTTTCTATTACCTTATCTTCTAGCTGCTGTTTTAATTTCCTAGCAAGCACAAGGATGAAATACTAGAATGATTTCATCTTGCCCTCTCTTAGTTAAATTCCTTGTATACCATGTAGATGCAAAGTATGTGTCACTCTCCACCACAGATGGTTCAAATAAATACTTCGTTGGTTACTACCCTAAAGTGACTGCGTGTGACGTGTCAACAATCCTGATACCCTTTCCAGGGTTTTCTTCCTAACATACATAATTGCTGCATGGATTCGAAGAATATATTCCGGTGATGCTCATTACCAAGATTCTGTATATTGGACTCGAGACAATCCTCAGTCTGACTAAATGTATCCTGAATGTACAGTGATTTGGAATATTTAATTCTGAGATCAAAAACTGATCAGCTTTTAATCCTCAGTATACACACACACAATTGGTCATTACAACCCTTCAGTCAGGATTACGACCTAGCTTCTCACACCACTTATGTTGTGTGCGTTAATTGTATACATGAGTGGTGGGACCTACAGTTTAAAGTCGACTCCGAACGACAGATTTTTGAGAAGCTTTTCATGGCAATTTTTACTCTTAGAGTCTTTGCCAGAACCCTGCTGAGAGGAAGTCGCCGAAGAAATATTTTTTCGTTTTGATGTCTGACCTGAGATTCGAACCCGGGCTTTTTGTCTAATAAGCTAACACACTACCTACTAGACCACGGCGACTTCTAATCCTCAGTATACCTTTTTGAAAACAAAGCATCTTCCAGACTATACCATTCATTACATAGGGTCTCCTGGTTCTCTTCAGGATACAGTAAAAGAGAGAACGGTCAGTAATTCCATTCTTGAGTTCACGAAATCTTTTAATGAATTTCATATTAAACATCCCCCCTTTTCCTACATAGCCTCCTTTTATCCTATTCCCTCTTTTATCCTTCCCTCCTTTAGGACGTTGTACAATGGATCAATTCGACCTCCGGGTACTGTACTTGTCTTGATTGACTAGTACACGTCCTCTAACCTAACTTAACCTCATACTAAACCTGCTTTTCATTAACCTAATCATAGAAATCCTGAGAAGCCAGGTCGTAATCCTGACTGAAGGGTTGTAATGGCCAATTATGTATGTATGTAATCATAGAAATCTAAAGTTTTGTTCTTTACTACCATGTGCAAAGGACTAAAGTTCAAATGACCCTCCAGAGCTTGAGCTGTTTTCCTTTTAGTTCTATCTGCCCTATATAGGACACTAAAGACCTTTCCATCGCGGGGTATACCATCCAAGTCATATTATTATGGCATAACTGGCCTTTCCTATATGAGCCCGCCATATCAATTAACTATTGAGTGTTATTTTCAAATACTCTACTTCCATTTTCCATACGATATTACCACTACTGGGAATCGAATACTCATTCATTTCGGAAGTTTTCTTCTCTTGTAAATCGGCAGCTGATTGTGTTCGTATATGTAAACAAGCAAAATTGTCGTATTTGGGGCACAGAAAACCCGCACGCATACATTGAGAGGCCGAAGCACTCAAAATGAGTCACTGTTTGGTATGGATTTTCGACCAGAAGCATAATTGGGCCATTTTTCTGCGAAAATAATCAAGAAGTGGCCGTTACAGTCAATGCCGATCGTTATCGGGCCATGTTGAACGAATTTTCGTTCGGAAAAATTTAAAAGGAGGATAGTGGCAACATTTGATTTCAATAGAACGGTACTACGTGCCACATAGCCAAAGCTACACTCGATGTTTTACGCCCTGTTTTTGAAGATCGCATTATCAGCAGCAGAGCTAATGTCGTTTGCCCACCGCAGAGCTGCGATTTGACACCGTTGGACTATTATTTGTGGGGTGACGTCAAGGATAAGTGTTACGCGGACAAGCCAGAGACAATTGACGCTTTAAAGAACAATATTCGTGAAGCCATTGCTGAAATATAGTTGCACACAATCGATAATATGCTTACAAATTGGATGGAACGTGTAGGCTACTGCATGGCTAGCCGAGGCAGCCATTTGAATGAAATTATTTTCCATTATTAACCGAAAGGATACATAGGTACATAATTAGTCATTACAACCCTTCAGTCAGGATTATTGACCTAGTTTCTCACACTATTTATGTAGTGTGTATTAATTTTATACATAAATGGCGGGACATACAATTTAAAATCGATTCCGAACGACAGAGTTTTTGAGAAATTTTTCATGGCAATTTTATTCACTCTCAGAGTTTTTACCAGAAATCTGCTGAGAAGAAATCGCCAAAAAAAAAAAATTGTTTTTGAATTTTATTTTGATGTCTGGCCTGGGCCTCGAACCCTGGCTTTTGGGTCTAATAACACAACACACTACCTACTAGACCATGGCGAATTCTAACCGAAAGGATTGTATTTTCAAATAAAAAAAGAAATTTGAGAAAATATTCAGTAGTTTTTGTTTCTAAAGCATTTTCAAAAAAAAATTTTTTGGCGGACCCTTTATGTTTCTGTATTGCCGACTGTATTAAGAGGTCTTGTAAGCTTCCTAGTATCTTTCGAATTAAATTTTGAAAAGTTTTCCTTTTTTGTTGGAGCATGTTTGTTGTCCTGTTGCAAAAGAGTATGAGGAATCTAAATATAACTGTGCTCTCTCCCCCTCTCTCTCTCTCTCTCTGTCTCTCTTTCTCTCTTTGTTAATCAATATTTCGCGTGTTTCTTTTATTTTTAGAACAAAACTTTCTTTTCTTTTTGTGTTTTACGCTTTTGAGGTTAATCTGTCAGTTACGGTTAACATTTGTTGCAAACAGCATACATACATACATACATACATACATACATATGTAGATATGTAGTTATGTATGTATTGACAGACATCGTTGTTGCCGCAGTATTTGTTAACATTTGTTTCAAATATCAGCGTCAGATTTCTTTGTGAATTTTTTTATTTTTTATTCGCTGCATGTATGCATGTGACATGTCAAACTGTTTGGATAGCTTAGAAACAAGACCCTGTCAAAATATGGCCGAGGGGAGGTATGGTTTTGATGGAAGAAAATTAAAAAAGAATGCATCATGCCCCACATACATTATTGCCATTTACTTTTCATATTTCAGCATTAAAAGCAATTAAAAAATCTGAATGAAAATGAAATATTTTCCATAAAAATTTTATGCATTTTTTTGTTGTTGTTGTTGTTGATTTTAATTTACAACAAAACAACATGAAATATTGTTGTTCTACTTGGGCAAAATAAAAAAAATTTTTTTTTTGCTTTCTTTTCATTTAAAACAATAATAAAAGCATGGCTAGTAAATGAATTATTTTTTATTATTTTTATTGTTTATTGTTTATTATTGTTGTTGTTATTGTTATTAAACTAAACATAACTTTTGTGTACGTACAGGTTTTCATAAATAAAATTTTAAAAATTACAAAACAAACATGACTGGATAGTTCAATGCAGCCAATGTTGCTGCAATAGCTGAACACTGGTATTGCATGAAAACCGAACATAAAACTTTTAATGAAGCACTCTATTGCTGTAGAAACTTGTTGTTGTTGTTGTTGTTTATTTGCTTTCTTTTTAATATTTCAAGTGAATATACTCTCTCTCTCTCTCTCTTCCTCTCTCACACATACTACAAGTCTATCAATGTATTTGTGTGAATATAAAACAAAAACTTTATGTCTATATAGTTTTCGTGTTTTTTTTTTTGTTTTGTTTTGAAGTACATACTCGTTCTCAATTTATAAACCGTTACACAAAACAACAATACATAGACATACACTCTCACATACACAAAATATCCATTCCATGGCATTACAAGCATATGAGAAAAGTAGCAGTTTGTAAATGTTAAGCGGTTATACACCAGGGATGGAAAAGTTGGTACAATTGTACTTTTTTTCCGGCACTATTTTGGAAGTCAAAAACACCGTAGCACCTCAATGACTTATTTAGCACTATTGAAAAATGTTCTCTACTTGTATAATTTTTTCTTTTCGTTTCATTTGCATATGGCAACTCTTTGCTAACTTGAAATATCAAGAGAATATTATCCGTTCCACATTCATCTGCAAATGTAGAAATGATATTTTCTTACCAAAATTTAATAAAAATAAAAGGGACAAATAGACTGTTTCCTTTGACTGCTGTCTCTAATTTATTTCAAATCAGGGATTTATTGAAGTCATTTAATTAGTTGGGTGCTACAATTTTGAATTAACAAATCGTTTGCTGATACAAAATTTATCATAAATAGTGATTTAAAATTTAGATCTCATAAACTTTTTCATTCCTTTATAGTTAAGTATTAAAGTAAATTGTTAAGGTTCAATTAATCGTGTCTTTACCATAACGCTGTAGTCGTAACCATAATCCATAACCGTAAATTTACTATTAGCAGCAATCAGTCCTGCCATGGCCTTAAACAGATGTTTACGTTAATTGCCCATATGTATGGATTTTTCAAAAGTACAAAAGTAAACAAAACAAAAAATGTGTATAGATGTAAGTAAATTCAGCACACAGCTGTTTATGGTTATGGCAAAAAAACCAAAATTCATTTGGTGCATATGGTTATTGTTATGACTATGGCATTATGGTAAGTCACCTATAATCGTAAACAGTGATGTCCACAAAGTTGGTTAAAGCAGCTGATTTATATGGTTATGGTTAAGTCACGACTAATTGAACCTTTAAGTTTAACTATTATAAAGTGCTTTTCATAATTATAGCACCACCAGCATTTCAATAATAACAAACAATGAATTGTCTTTAGGTCATATTCTCTGATGAAAAAAAAGTGGAACTTAGATAGACTACATGGCTATCGATACTACTGCCGTCAGCTTAGAAATTCAAATTTTGGGGATATAGTGTATAGTCTGGGGGGTTATTTCTTTAAGTGGTTGCCTCGGATTCCAATTTCCATCTACGTGAATGTATAGTACAGAGTACTTTACTGTTCTTAGTTGTAGTTTGCTGACCTACTTGATAGAAAATAAAGAAAAAATATATTTTACAACAAAGCAATGCCAGAATTTAAGACTGCAAACAGAGGAGAATGGTATAGTTCCGTAAACAATCTATTGAGGTTTTATCGTGGCCAGCTTGCTCTCCTGATATGAATATTATTGAAAACGTTTTCCCAAACGAATTCCCCCATTCTTGTCCGAAGAATATATTCAAAATAACAGACCATAATTTACCAGTGCTGAAAATTTGAAATTAAAATGATCGAAGAGTGGGTGAAAATAGACGGAGAAATAATAAATAATCTTTATAAGAATATCAAGGACCGAATACTTACTTTAATAAAGGGGGTTTACTAAGTTTTAAGTATAAATATTTTTGGTAAATAAAACTTCTTATTGAACAAACAAAGACTAAAAACCTTAATTTTGTACTGAAGTCAAAACTGTGCTAACAATTTGAAAAATTTTCTATTATTTTTCTTCTTTTACATCAATACTACACACAATGAAATGAATTGTCTTTTATATTTTTATTAATTTATAATAAAAAAGTTTAAAAAAGAAAAAAAGTGGATTTAGTACAATCGGCCTGAAAAAAGTACAATTTTTAGTGAACGTTAGTACAATTTGTTAAGACGAATTTCCCATCCCTTTTATAGACTAAGAGCATGAGTGGCACTCTCTCTCTCTCTCTCTCTCTATCCCTTTCTCTCTGTGGACTACAAGTTTAAAATAAGTCCTGTTATTGCAGTTGATATTTATTTTTAGGTTACATGCTGGTTTTTTTTTGTTTTCTACTTCTTTTTGAAAACGATTTAGTAAACATAATACATACAGTAAGCGCCAAAAGAAACTGTACATTAAAAAAAATATATTTCATTAATAGATTCTCATTATTTTTATTTTTAAAAATTATTTCATTGGCAGTTTTTAAAATTGAAACAAACAAAATGGAAAAAATACAAAATATTTCGAAATACAGTCAAACTTCTATAAAATCAATCACCATTATCCAAAAAAAAAAAACTTAAATTTAAAGAAACTTCATTTTAAAGAAGCAAAACCTGATGAAATAACTCTCTAAGCTGCTGTTGCTGTGCTTCAATTTATAGAAAATTCAAGTAATAGAAGTTCGTATTATAGAGGTTTGACTGTATTATCAAATTTTTTCGAGCACTTTCCTTTCTTAATTGAGTGTGGCCATTTTTAGAATTTCTTTTTTAGTGTACAGTTTCTCTCAACGCTTACTGTACCCAAATAAATACATTGGGACACATCCAGTTGTCTCTTATACATAAGCTAAGGTCTTATTGTCATACAAAAACTGTGTCATAAATTTGTGTACAAAAGTACATAGGGGATGTCCAGTAGCAGACTTATATGCCTAATCACTCACCTACCCCTTAAGCGCAATTAGACACAAAAGTGGCTTCAGAGCAGTGTCTGAGGAAGCGCTACTGGTACTGGGAAAAACAGTACCGATAGACGTATTGGCGGATGAGATGCGGCGAATAAATTTTCGGTGTTTCGAGAGTCCAGGACAGATAGTAGCTATAAAAGCAGAAAAGCGAAGGACTTCCATGCACAAATGGCAGTCACAATTGGAGAACAGTTTAAAGGAAGGATGGACATTTCACCTTATCTCTGATATAACCCCTTGGATAGAGAACAAACATTGCGAGTTGAATTACTACGTGACTCAGTTTCTAACTAGTAATGGATGTTTCAGGAAGTACATGCACAAATTTGGACATGATACTTCTCCTATATGCCCAAACTGTGTAAGTGAGGAGGTAGATGAGGAAAATTTTCTAACATGCTGCCCCAGATTTAGATGGCCCAGAGAAACGAGTTTGGAACCAAACTGGCTTATGGAAGAGATGTTGAATTCTAGGATTCTAGTGGAGCCAATACAGCCAAAAAATGGCCAAAGTTATGATGGAACTCCTATGGTTGGAGAAACGTAAGAGAAATTCGAGATAACGTGATAAAGCTTTAAAGCCAACCAGCCCTCCAAGAAGTAATACCTTACGGCAGTCCCGCGTGGGAAAGTGGTTGAAGAATGTAGGGGGTAGGCACCAGTGATGGTAAATCGTGCATGCTTTTGTTGGAGCAAAAGTATCTTTCGAAGATTCCCAACTGCGGCCCAAGCAAAAAAAAAAACACAAGACGAAAAATGTTACTGGGCCCCTAAGTACAAAAAAGTAACCACCAGCTAACAGCTCCCCAATAACACAAGAAAACAGTTATGCGCTTAAGCCAGAAACCGACATCATTGTTGAATTGGTTAAAAGTCTTCAGAAAACTTTCTCCTTTATAACAGCACTGAAATCTCTATCAAGAGATTAATCTCGAGGGGGAATCCTTTTTTAACCTGGACTCACTTTACCGAACCTAATGGTCTAATATACAGATCCGTATGATATATCGAATGCAACGAACCCAAAAGATCGTATTCGGTGGACACTGAACCACTTTATACGCCACAAGTGATTTTATAGAGCAGGTCTAAACGCAAATGTACTCTCACCTTTGCAACAGGACTGCTTGAGAATGATTTTACAATGCCGATCCAAAGGATACCAGACGGCTCAATCTCTCAACGGCACTGCAACCTCAACAATCTGCGGAAAGCCCATAAATAAAAACGCTTGACCAATACCCATGCAAGTGACGTGGGTATTAGCAGCTCAGGCAACGGTTAAGAATTACTTTCGGAAATTCTGTTTTTGGTGCTGAATGTGGACTCCAACCAAAATAAAGCTCACATTGTTCAGATGGAGTCGCCGTGGAATGGATGTCGCCGTGGTCTAGTGGGTAGTGTGTTGGCTTATTAGACAAAAGGCCCGGGTTCGAATCCCAGGTCAAACATCAAAACGAAAAATATTTCTTCGGCGGCTTCTTCTCAGCATATTTCTGGCAAAGACTCTGAGAGTAAAAATTGCCATGAAAAGCTTCTCAAAAATCTGTCGTTCGAAGTCGACTTTAAACTGCAGGTCCCGCCACTTATGCATAAAATTAATGCACACGACATAAGTGGTGTGAGAAGCTAGGTCGTAATCCTGACTGAAGGGTTGTAATGGCCAATTACGCATGTATGTACCTACCCAATCCTTTAGTATTTAGTGAATGCCAAAGATGTTGCAACCAACAATATTATGTTGCATGCATCATATGTGTAAAGTACATAGTTTATCCTTAACACATAAATCCATATCAACTAGGAGCATAAGAAACAAACATGAATTAAAGACTGTGTGACATGTTAAGTCCTCTAACAAAACAGCTGCAAATACATCTGAAGTCATAATTCCTGTTAGAATTTTTATTTGTTTTTAACTCTTTTAGCCCCCCTCCCCTCTACACCAGGAATATAGTTCATGCCATGTCCTTAAGACAATAAATCCACTTAAAATGCACATGTGTTGCTCGGTACTCAAGTGCAATACTCTGGTAAATTTACTGCGGCATTCATTTTACGATCTGCCCATCCTATAGCATTTTAACATGAGACCTTTTTCTTTCCTCTTTATGTCTCTTCTGGGTAACAGCTTGAATATAAAAGGAAAAACAAAAAAAAAAAAAAAAAAATTGAAGAGAAAGAATAGCTTAAAATAGCCATAATGGTTGATACTGTGTTACTGAATGCACTTCAGAAATTTACGACCGAAATCTGTAACAAATTTTATCGATATTCTCTGCGTACATAAACCATGTCCTCCTCATATAAAGAGAAAAAAATAAAAACCAATAAACGATGATGGCAAATGATAAAAATTTTAAAGAAAAAAAGCAAAAAAAACACCTCGAAATTGATGGTAAACTATTATCATTTAACTTTTCGAAATATTTTTTTAATGACTGAAATAAATTTCACTTATCGATAAATGCTGGATATTAAACAGCATAAATTTTAATAGCCATTAATGGACAATAAATAATTTAAAAATAATTGCTTATTATTAGAGATTGATGTGTTCGATAATAAAAATTTTGCTAATTAAACTGTAAATATTCAATAAAAATATTGCCTATTGAAAAAAATTATCGATAAAAACAAAAAACATAATGAGCAATGAAAAATATTTTGTTTACGTGAACATAAATTCGAATTTGAAAAGTCAAGACGCAAACCATAAATTTTAACGTTAACAGAGCAAAATATTTGCTTTTTACAAAACAAAATTTGCCCTTAACAGACTACTGTTAGCTGTTCTATTAAAACAAGCCCTAATAGTTTAGAAGTTAATTTTATAGAACAAATACAAGTCCTATGAGTACCATGATATACTCAAAGAAAGGTTCCAAAGCCTCTTAATACAGCCATTAATATAGAAACATACAAAGTGATATCGTATTGTGAAAATTGGCTATGAAACTATCAATTTCTCGATAGAAAATTCTCTAAAAAATCAGTAGCCATTTTGTAAGATATAAGAAATAGCTTTCCATATAGACTACATGCCCAGAGGATCCTCTTTCGAACCGTGGTAGTGGGATAGTTGCCACCATTTTACATTTCAACACTTTCTCTTAAGAAACATTTTTTAAAACAATAGTTTTTGCACCAAAGGTTTTCGATAACAATCATTTTCGATAATTAAATTCTATTAAAACAGTACTTTTTTGTAATAAATCTAAACAATTTAAAATTTTCTATAAAAAAAAACTCCGATAACAATGTTATTTTATAAGAAATCAATTATTTTCGATAACAAAATTCTATTAAAACAATAGTTTTCTTTTGCAAATGAAAACAATTTTAAATTTCTATAACGAAAAATTCCGATAACAATATAATTGGTTAAAAAATCGAATAGTGTCGATAACTATATTCTAGAAAACAATAGTTTTCTATAATAAAAGAGACAAAAAAAATTAAATTCCTATAAAACAAAATCCGATAACGATGTTATTTGCTAAGAAATTTTTCAATAACAAAGCTTTCTAACAGTTGAAATTTTCGATTAGAATCCGATAACAATATTATTTGATAAGAAATCGAAAATTTTTGATAATTAAATTCTATTAAAACAGTACTTTTTTGTAATAAATCTAAACAATTTAAAATTTTCTATAAAAAAAAACTCCGATAACAATGTTATTTTATAAGAAATCAATTATTTTCGATAACAAAATTCTATTAAAACAATAGTTTTCTTTTGCAAATGAAAACAATTTTAAATTTTCTATAAAGAAAAATTCCGATAACAATATAATTGGTAAAAAATCGAATAGTGTCGATAACTATATTCTAGTAAAACAATAGTTTTCTATAATAAAAGAGAAAAAAAAATTAAAATTCCTATAAAAACAAAATCCGATAACGATGTTATTTGCTAAGAAATTTTTCAATAACAAAGCTTTCTAACAGTTGAAATTTTCGATTAGAATCCGATAACAATATTATTTGATAAGAAATCGAAAATTTTTGATAATTAAATTCTATTAAAACAGTAATTTTTTGTAATAAATCTAAACAATTTAAAATTTTCTATAAAAAAACTCCGATAACTAATGTTATTTTATAAGAAATCAATTAATTTCGATAACAAACTTCTATTAAAACAATAGTTTTCTTTTGCAAATGAAAACAATTTAAATTTCTATAAAGAAAAATTCCGATAACAATATTATTTGATAAAAAATCGAACTTTGTCGATAACTATATTCTATTAAAACAATAGTGTCTATAATATTTGAAAAAAAAAAAAAAATAAAATTCCTATAAAAAAAATCCGTTAACGATGTTATTTGATAAGAAATTTTTTCGATAACAAAGTTTTTTGATAATTATAATTTTCGATAACAATAATTTTTTTATCAATAAAATATTTATAATTAAATTAGAAGTCGCCGTAATCTAGTAGGTAGTGTGTTGGCTTATTAGATGTTAAGCCAGGGTTAAAAAGGTCAGACATCAAAACGAAATACAAGAAAGTATTTTTACGGCGCCATCCTCTCAGCAGATTTCTGGCAAAAAAAATTCTGAGGGTACATAAAAAATTTCAATGAAATGTTTCGCAAAAATTTGTCATTCGAAGTTGATTTTAATCGGTAGGTTCCGCCAGAGTCTCAGTCAATAGTTATAACAAAAAAATTTAAGGCTCTTGGTAAATGCTATAGCATTAATTGTAAGGATGATCTAAATTGCCCAGATGACATGTGCTTCCATACCTAGATAACTGATCATTAAAACACTTCAGTTAGGATTACAACCTAGCTTTTCAAAACACTTAGACTCCACTTAGACAGAGACTCCTTCTTATATGCATTCATACTTATTTTCATATGATACTCATACTACTTATACTCAAAGTTGGAAGTACTCATCGTACTCATACTTAACAATATTGATGATGTTATTGACTTCGACTCGTCTCTACTTAACATTTACATGAAGCACAAAATAAGTATGATTTGCGTGCGAGTACTGCAATACTCACAAGAAGATTGTGTGTATGCTTTGGTTGTTGTCTTTGTCATTCCTTTCTTCTTTGTTTGCATATGCAACAACAACAAAGGCTGTAAATTTTGATGAATGATTCGAATCACTCGAATCACATATAAGTATTATAAGAATTTTTCTAAATTTCTAAATCAGAATGAGTAGGCGTATGAATCAAACATATTTCGAATGTTATGAGTTTAATGTCAACGTTGTACTCATACTCATTGTAACCTAGACTTATAAATCAATGTTGTATCGAGTTCGAATGAATCAGAGTAGCTGAATTTCAATTCTGTTGATTCACTTATACACAAAATTGTATGAGTGCTTATGAATAGCGGAACAACAATTCTTCTTTAACAAAATTTTCGTTTGAGAAAAAAAAGAGGAAAAAATGATCACATGCGTGAATTATTTTATAAAATTTCAGTTTCAATGAATTTTAAACTTTTTACTTTAAAAAAGTTTTTTTTTGTTTTTTTAAATGCTTCTATACAGCTGCTTTGTATCGCAATCGATTTATTGCTTTCATTGTGTTATCGGTTTTTATCAATTTAAGCGAATGAAAAAAAAGAAAGTTTTTTTTTGTCTTTGTTTTCAATCTTCTAAAAGCGGAATACAGCCATCCATTACTAAATTAAATGGTTAAAAATGAAAATAGAAGAAGAAGAAGAAAAAGGGAAAATGATTTTCAATATTCAACATGGCTTTGATAAAAAAAAAATAGAAAATGGGGGCTTGAAAATGGTGAATATTTCGAGATTCCCGCTACCAGCTAGAGAGTATGATGGTGATGGTAGTGGTGATGGTAAAAAGGTTTGCGGTTTGTTGTCACAAAATATTTGTTGTTGTCTTGCATGTAAACACTCTCCTTATTGACACACATATCCACACACACACATAGCCCCTGACATGTGTGTTTAAAGAGATGAAAGTGGGTAAGTAAACTTATTGCTTAGATACACGACTAAGTAGTAGTAGGGAGAGAGAGAGGAGAGAGAGAGAGAGAGAGTAACTGTGTGTACACAAGAGTAAATGAATATGAACGGGATATATTTTGTTTATGTGTATGTATTAGTGTTTATTGATTTTATCAATCTGTTGTAACAACAACAACAACAAAACCAACTCTAATACATTCAGACTTTTGTTTTACTTTACTTTACTTTCGTTGCCTTTACTTAAGATCAATTTTCAATAATATTGTTTACATTGTTGTTGCTGTTGTTGTTGTTGTTATTCGTGTAAGATTTTGGATAAAACATGTAACAAAATATTGTAAAGAGTATATTGTTTCTGTTGTTGTTGTTGTTTTAAGTAAAATTGAAAACTTAGTTGGGAAATTTTATTAGTGATTTGGAAAAGCTTCCATTTTTAAAGCAACAAATTACTGGCATACGTACATTCGTACATAATCTGACCTTAAAACCCCATTTAGAAGGTAGGAAAAGAAGTAAGCAGTACCTGTAAAGTTATTACCCTGTTAAAGAGGAAACTTTAAATTGCCTTCTTGTGAAACGTAAAGCAAGAGTTTAGAAGAATTTTATTAAAATTAAGAGATTGTAGCAGCAAAGGCTCGCTGGTTGGTTGGTTGGTTAATGAAAGGCAATAATTCTGTTTCCATTCTTTAAATAAGGAAGGATATTCAACAACAAATTTTGTAATGAAATATGGGAAACAATTTCAAAAGGGATTATAAAATATTGGTTTGTTTTAATGTAGAATTTTTAAGCAGGAATTTTATCTCTAAATCGATATACAGTCAACCCTCCTATAACGCGGTGAGTGCGTACCGTGTTATATGGAAATCGCGCTATAAGAAACTCGAATTTCAGGTACAAACCAGGCTAATTCTTAGTGCGTTCTAAGGAAACCGTCTACCGCGTTGTATGAAAACCGCAAATTACTACAAATAACATCATTCGTTCCGCGTTATATGGCGGCCAAGAAATTCAAAAGGCAAGATAAATTATTTTTATTGAATTCAAGAGTTCATATACATACATAATTGGCCATTACAACCCTTCAGTTAGGATTACGACCTAGCTTCTCACACCACTTATGTTGTGTGGGTTAATTTTATACTTGAGTGGCGGGACCTACAGTTTAAAGTCGACTCCGAACGACAGATTTTTGAGAAGCTTTTCATGGCAATTTTCACTCTCAGAGTCTTTGCCAGAAATCTGCTGAGAGGAAGTCGCCGAAGAAATATTTTTCGTTTTGATGTCTGACCTGGGATTTGAACCCGGGCCTTTTGTCTAATAAGCCAACACACTACCCACTAGACCACGGCGACTTCAAGAGTTCATGTAAGGATTGATAAAAAACAAAATGAAATAAAATCTAAACTAAAAGACTGGTTTACAACAAAATTTAGAATTTTTCTATATTTATCCCCATTTGGTTCATTTTCTTTCATAGTTATTCGACACTAAAATCTCTCTATAGGGAGCTAAGTAATTTCTTAACTCTCTTTTAAACTTTGCGCTGCCCACCGTTGACTGATCAGTTTGAATGAAATGAAGTTCCAATTGTTTAGCCAAATTTAGCCCTTCTTTCACATCTTTTAAATCGAAATTTGGCACACATTTTCACCCATTCTACCAATGCATTTTAGGTGGATGCATCAATCAATGAAGTTGAACGCAAAACTGCGCTATAAGAGCCCGGCGTTATAGGAGAGCCGTGATCTAGTGGGTAGTGTGTTGGCTTATTAGACAAAAGGCCCGGGTTCGAATCCCAGGTCAGACATCAAAACGAAAAAATATTTCTTCGGCGACTTCCTCTCAGCAGATTTCTGGCAAAGACTCTGAGAGTAAAAATTGCCATGAAAAGCCTTTCAAAAATCTGTCGTTAGGAGTCGACTTTAAAACTGTAGGTCCCGTCACTCATGTATAAAATTAACCCACACAACATAAGTGGTGTGAGAAGCTAGGTCGTAATCCTGACTGAAGAGTTGTGATGGGCAATTATGTATGTATGTATTATAGGAGGGCTGTTGCAATTTCAGCCCCGCATTATATGGAAACCGCGTTCTGAGAATACCGCATTATAGCAGGGTTGACTGTACTTATATATAAAAATCAATGATACTAAATGGATAAGTTTACGGAATAAATTTCTTAATATTAATGAAAATAAAGAAAGGATTTATATTTGTAAAATTTAAAAAATTCAAATTGATTTTGACCTTTAAGCGTAATATTAAAGTCATTAAAACTGAAACACAGAAAATTTAATAATCAATGTCTGTAAAGATAAATTCCAACTAAAAAATGAAAGACACCACTTCTTGCCTCTAACAGGGTAAACTTTACAATTAACAGAGCAATGTTAACTGTTTAACAGTGCCAATCTTCTGCTTTGCAATTATTGCAGACTATTAAATTACATTACAAGTCGAAGTGTTCTATTAGGTAGACCTAAAATCAGGGTTCGAGTTCCAGGCCAGACGTCAAAATAAAATACAAAAGAGGATTTTTTCGGTGACTTCCTTTCAGCAGATTTCTGGCAAAAACTCTGAGAGTAAAAATTGCCATGAAAAGCCTTTCAAAAATCTGTCGTTCGGAGTCGACTTTTAAACTGTAGGTCCCGTCACTCATGTATAAAATTAACGCACACAACATGAGTGGTGTGAGAAGCTAGGTCGTAATCCTGACTGAAGGGTTGTAATGGCCAATTATGTATGTATGTATTATAGGAGGGCTGTCGCAATTTCAGCCCCGCGTTATATGAAAACCGCTTTCTGAGAATACCGCATTATAGCAGGGTTGACTGTACTTATATATAAAAAACAATGATACTAAATGGATAAGTTTACGGAATAAATTTCTTAATATTAATGAAAATAAAGAAGAGATTTTTATTTGTAAAATTTAAAAAATTGAAATTGATTTTGACCTTTAAGCGTAATATTAAAGTCATTAAAACTGAAACACAGAAAATTTAATAACCAACGTCTGTAAAGATAAAATCCAATTAAAAAATGAAAGACACCACTTCTTGCCTCTAACAGGGTAAACTTTACAATTAACAGAGCACTGTTAACTGTTTAACACTGGCAATCTTCTGCTTTGTAATTATGCAGACTATTAACTTACATTACAAGTCGAAGCGTTCTATTAGGTAGTGTGCTGACTTATTAGACCTAAAATCAGGGTTCGAGTTCCAGGCCAGACATCAAAATAAAATACAAAAGCAGTATTTTTTCGGTGACTTCCTTTCAGCAGATTTCTGGCAAAAACTCTGAGAGTAAATAAAAACTGCCATGAAAAGTTACTCAAAAATCTGCCGTTCGGAGTCGACTTTAAAACTGTAGCTCCCGCCACTTATGTATAAAAATTAACACACACATCGTAGGGAGTGCGGGAAACTAGGTCAATAATCTTAAATTGAATTCTCACTGTAACCAAAGTGACCTCGTCACACATGACTAACTTAATTCGAACTCCATCATTGCTAGCTTTGTCTTGCCTTTTATATCACTGCATCAACAGCGTGATGACGGTCTTCAGAAACAATCCAAAAATGTTAACAACTTGTTTCAATTTTTATTTTTGTATCTTGTTTACATTCATCCAGGCAACGTATTTTATTTTATTTTTTAAAGATGCACTTTGTTGTTGGTTGTTTACATCTTTTATCTCTTATGTTTTTTTTTATATGCGTGACGTTGTTGCTATATTTTTGTTTATTCTTTGATCACGTGATCAAGTCTATTGTTTTGTTTCTGGGACCTTTGTTTATCATTTCATACATGATCATTGTGTTTTTTTGTTTATTATTTTAATAACACCATTTCCATTTTCGCAACAATATTTAGAGTCCTTGCTACCTTTAAGTATGATATGACCGATATGTTAGACCAATTATGTGACTTAAAATTATTTTCTTAACAAGTGGGTTTGTTCAGGGGGATGCTGTTAAACTGTGCTTAGTTAAGGGAAAATTTGGTTTGTTAACGCCACAGGTGACGCTGCTAAAATTTATGGATTGCGTTTTGGATTTTCAAATTCGAATTTACCTTCACACATGAGTGAACAAGCTGTATGGTTTTTGTTGTTCTCTATTTAGATTCTTCAAAATTTATAGGAATTGTAACTTAAACAACAGAAGTAAACGAATTAAAAGGCAGTTTGAAGGCAGTTTGAGGGCAGTTTGAAGGCAGTTTAAGGGCAGTTTTTTGATACTCAACAAAGTAGTTACCATTCTCAGCAACGTTGCTTGCTTAAACAGTTGGTTGAACGCCACAAAGAAATCATTTTGTTTGAAGGATACTGCACACAGAGAATAGCCTACACTCATGTCGTACATTGTGTGTAGATTGTGGGATTGAGTGGATTAGTTTTGAAGTGATGTTGCAAGAAAAAAACATTCCACACATGCAGATAGTGAAAGTTTTTTGTAATGCATTGTATATTCCACTGGCCAATCGAGTACAAGCGAATGTTCTCTGCAAGAAAGTCAAGAAGGCCGTAGAAATACTGTGATTTTTTTTTTAATTTTGGAAATATTTTCCTGTATTTTGGCTAGAGTAGCAATCCATTGCCATGGTGTCAAAAATAGTGGAACCCCAAGATAGTGTTTCAATGAATCTAGAGAGTTGGATGCCCTAACATCAAAGGAATATCAGTGACTTAGGCTAAACATGGCCCCTAACAGAGTCCCCTAACTTAGCCTAAACTATTTAATAGAATTCCCCGCTATAATAACCAGTACAGTATAATCGTAAATCGATATCGTAAGGGACATAGTTATCAACAATCCTCCAATAATTTAAAATAAGGATTAATTACTTAACTATTTAGTAAGGACTAAGGAGGGGCATAACCATCGTAAATATAAAATGATTTTTGATAGAGGTACTGAATTAAAACACCAACAAAGTGGCAACACGTTTGAATATATTTCCTACTGATGATAATCAATGAGTGAGACTAGTGTTACTATGTAGTTAATATCATAAAATCCCCTTCTAAAGATATCTTGACGATTTGATATACATTGAGTTTGAACAGTGGTTTCACGTCCAATAAATCAACCTACTGCCCCCTAGACTATGGGGACTTCACATATATTTATGATTGCAAATGCAATCAATATACGAAAAGTTCTATTTCGTTCTTGTGATAAACGCATCTGAGTACTTAAACGATGAGGAAACCATTAACTACTAATAAAACATGAAAGAAATTACAATAATTGGAATAATCTTACAATAAATTGCAATAATAAATGCCACCAAAGATAAAAAAGAAAAGAATTACAATGACAAATCAACAGTAAAGTTCTAGAAGTTGCCATACTGTAAAGCTAACGTTGCCACTGAGTGAGTAGAAGTAAAAAATGTGTCGTATATACACTGTAAGGTTTAATTTCTGTTGAAAAAAGGCTGAGTTATCAACTCAAGTGTGTTGTTAAATTTAAAAAAATAAAGAATTTTTTTTTTAAATAAATAAACATCAACTGTTCAAAAGGAATTTAAACTTTTAATCCCTACATCCCCAGGAAATTCTTGTTATTGGAAGATTAAAAAATATTTTCAAAGCATAATAAAATTTTAATAAAAATTTATTTAAATTTAATCGGCACTTAAACACAAAATTTGATAAAAAAAAATCAAAAGAATTGAAAACATAATAATAAAAGAGAAATGAATAGGACATGCATACGTAAGTATATTGAAAGACATACAAAGTCTAAGAAAACATATGAAAAATTTCTAGGAATTCCATTTCATTACAATTCTTTGTATACTTTGTTTAGGCATAAGACCTGTTATGAAATAAATTTTCCCAAGTTTTTGGAAACAGAAAAAGAAACAACAAAAAAAAAGGAATCCTTGCCTTTGTTCCTTTTTTGAATAGCAGCGTAGAGCATCAAAGCATCAAGAGTTCATTTGAATAACAATGTTGAGAGAGAGAGAGAGAGAGAGAGAGAGAGAGTTTCTAAATTTACATTTTGTATTATTGTTGCCTACATTAAGGGTTTGAGTATTAATTTCAGATTTTTAAATGTAAACAAATATTTACAAACAAAAAAAGTTTATTGTGTTCAAGTTTTTTTTTTTAAAAAGATTTTTTGAAATTCTATAACATGAGTACCCCTTTTTGTAAAAAAAAAGTTGCAGCATTAAGGACGGTTTTAATAATTAATTGCGAAATCAAAAATTTATTTTGAATAGAAAACTTTACCTTAACATCGAATATAACATTCAGTCTGGCCATTATTTCTAAAATTTAATTTTATCTAACAAAAAATTTGCCTACTTTTAGGCTTATTTAATTTTTAATTCTAGAGTATACTTTTAGGGGCTCAAAAAACGAACATTTGAGAATAACCAACAACAAATGCTCATGGCAATTTAAAACAACTTTAAAACAGCATTCAACGCGCTTTCAATTAAGTTAACTATTCTCTGCTCTAATATTTCCTCTTTCCATCATAATTAACAGCAGCACAGACTGTGTTTAATTAAATTAATCATTGAAAGTTTACAACAAAAACAAAAAAGCGAAAACTTTAAGAACTGATGATCACTATTGAAAACTTTTTCTCCCACTTACTTCACTTAACTTAATAAAGACAAATGACACCCTAAGCACCACACTTCTTCCTTCACTTCAACTATACTGTGAAACACCACTTAGTTCTGGACCCCACCATTTTTGGTTGAAACTGCTATTGCAGCTGCTGCTGATGACAAACGTTGTGTGCTGGCTGGCTGTGTTGGATTTGGCCAAGTTAGGTTTAGCCAATGGATTTCACTTTGGGTGTCACGTTAAGTATATGTGAGTTTGTGTGTAAGTGTGTGTCTGTATACGGATGTGGCTAAATGTGATTAATCACAACTTAATTACTTGGTTTTACTCTCTATTTTGTTGCATTAGTAGTCATTTGCCAGCAGCGATTTTTTTTTTTTATTTTTTTTTCACCGCACTCTAGTTGTTTCACAAGTTAATGAATTGAATGAACTATGCGAGGATTTAAGAGGAGAGGGGAGAAACTATTTATGGTTGCTATTGTCCTGTTGTCAACATAACGTTGACACAGCGAAAGACAAAGCAAGTTAAGGTGGTAGGAGTACAATGGGATAAATCAGTGCCGAAGCCAATTTGCTGAAATTATGGGCATTATGGCGTGCCTATCAAATGGACACTGGCCCAAACGACGTGCGGCGATCCTCTTTTTCTCCATACAAGTCCTGTAAAGTCTCGCAATATAACCTGTAGTTCCGTTGTGCCAAAGAGATCGATTCTCCCTGTAAAACGTACGGATAATTGCTGAATTATATTGCGGCATGCTTATGCCTGTTAAAATGTTAGAGATTGAGAGCTGCCTTACCGATCCTGGCCTGCTCATCAACAATGCGGTTTCTAACGATATCACTTCATTCCAAAATCCATATAAGAGTTAGCTTTAAATGATCCACAATTTATGGAAAAGGAAGAAAGATAAGGTTATGTTCCCTACAAACATTATTGCAGCCTGGCTGTTCGCTACAAACTTAAGTGCAGCCTGGCTGTTCGCTACAAACTCCAGTGCAGCCTTACTGTTTCTACAAACATAATTACAGCCTGGCTGTTTGCTATTAAAATAATTACAGCCCTGGCTGTTTGGTACAAGCTTAAGTGCAGCCTTACTGTTTGCTACAAATATAATTACAGCCTGGCTGTTTGCTACAAACTAAAGTGCAGCCTGGCTGTTCGCTACAAACTTAAGTGCAGCCTGGGTGTTCGCTACAAACTTAAATGCAGCCTGGTTGTTTGCTACAAACTTAAGTGCAACATCACTGTTTGCTACAAACTTAAGTGCAACCTTACTGTTTGCTACCAACATGATTACAGCCTGGCTGTTTTGCTATAAAAATAATTACTGCCTGGCTGTTTGATACAAGCTTAAGTACTGCCTTACTGTTTGCTACAAAACATAATTACAGCCTGGCTGTTTGCTACAAACTTAAGTGCAGCCTTACTGTTTGCTACAAACTTAATTACAGCCTGGCTGTTTGCTACAAACATAATTGCAGCCTTTCTATTTGCTACAAACATAATTACAGCCTGTCTGTTTGCTACAAACTTAAGTGCAGCCTGGCTGTTTGCTACAAACTCCAGTGCAGCCTTACTGTTTGCTACAAATATAATTACAGCCTGACTGTTTGCTACAAACTTAAGTACAGCCTGGCTGTTTGCTACAAACATAATTGCAGCCTGTCTGTTTGCTACAAACATAATTACAATCTGTGT
This sequence comes from Sarcophaga peregrina, assembly GCA_014635995.1. Lineage (NCBI taxonomy): Eukaryota > Metazoa > Arthropoda > Insecta > Diptera > Sarcophagidae > Sarcophaga > Sarcophaga peregrina. The sequence goes on from CM025793.1 coordinate 40,071,369, forward strand.
GTTTGCTACAAACTTAAGTGCAGCCTGGCTGTTCACTACAAACTCCAGTGCAGCCTTACTGTTTGCTACAAACATAATTACAGCCTGGCTGTTTGCTACAAACTCCAGTGCATTCTTACTGTTTGCTACAAATTCAAGTGCAGCCTGGCTGTTCACTTCAAACATAAACCCATAATCTCCTGGTTATCCGCCACCTAACAAGTATGGTCTTAATTTCTGATAGGGAATCTAACCTAGCGAGAACATCCGCCTTCCCACTGCCGCGTATACTGCTATGTTCCCAAAATCAGAAGGGACAGGTTGTTACGAATTCTTTGCAATCACTAACCGAACGTGATTTACATCAGATCGACACAATGTCGTTTAGGATAACCTGTCAACTTAGATCACATAAGTTTCAGAATATATTAGCTACGGCTTCAAGAGCATTGAAGATAGCAAAAACATTTGTCGGAAAGATGATGCGGTCATCATCTAAACTAAAATCAATTTTAAAGCCATCATGCCTCCATCCAATTTCGAAGCATCTGTGTAGATGGGTGTACCCTCCTGCCCCTAAACTATCACCCTTAATCTTCCACACAGTGTCCTATCTTGTATGCGAATACCTAACACTGGCAGAAACATCTCAACGGACACTAAATAGTCAGCAGCGATATTCTTATGAAGTCTGTTAAGACAACCAGAGTACGTTTCGTGACATTCCTGGATGGAAATGCATTTTGGCTAATTGAAGCCATATTTATAGCAGTCCATACATTGTGCTGATGAATGCTACTTCAGGCTAATCCGATATTTCAATTTGTTTCTCATTTTAGCCTTATTCATCCCATTGTGTTTAAACAAATCTCTATACAGAGGAGAGAATAAGAAGAGAGAGAACAAGAGAGATAGAGAGAGAGAGAGAGAGAACAGTAAATGTATGTGTGCTATTTTGTATGTGACTGGCTATTTATTGTAGCATATATTGAGGGGAAAGTATGACATTCTCATATGCACACACACATATGTATGTGCATACATAAGTGCTTTTGTGTGTGAGAGTATGTGTTAATAAGAGAGGCATTTTGCTATGCGTGATTTAACAGTGCGGTGCATTAAGTGTTTGGTTTAGTCAGTTGGATGGATGGTTGGATGGTTGGTTGGTTGGTTCGTTGGTTAGTTTAGCTTGCTTAAGTTCACAAATGTCAACGGCTAATGGGTCTCTTAGATTGTATTTTCATAGCCAACAAATATTTCTAGGCCTACTTATGTGTGTATAGAGGTATGTGTATGTATGTATGTGTACTTAAAATGATAGATTGTTAAAGAGATGACATCATGACCCTCTTTTTTTGTACACACTGAGAGAGCACGTCATAAGTAAATATTTTTTCTTGTTATTTTTGTCGTTGTTGGTGTTGGTGTTGATGTTGTTGTTTGTGATGTCAAGTAAAGCAATGGGTTATACAAACATACACCCATACATACATACAATTAGAAATAAGTACAGGTTGTTGCTTTTTACATGCTGCCTCAAACAGAAGGTAATTACAGCGTCATTTTTTGCTGTTGTTGAGGTGTCCGCTCTCATACACTCCTGTTGTTGTGCGGGTCTGAGTCAGTCACTCACTCACTCACTCACATGTAATGTTTAGTCACATGCAAGTGACTGAGTTTTTCGATTTTTTTCTTTTAATTGGCCACTGTCAACTTGATTCTGTTTAAAGAGCACAGAGTATGATGGGTGAGCCCAGCTGAAATTACAGTTGAAGAGATTCAAATTCTTTTTTTATGTTGGCTGTTAAGGGGGGGTAAGAATGCATTCATTTGAAGCTTTCAATTAGTAATTCAAAGAACAGTTTGAAAGTTAAGAAAATAAAGAAAAAAAACTCTTTCCTATGCTGGTTGTCTTAACAGACTTCATAACCAAATCGCTGATGACTATTTAGTGGCCGAGGAGATGCTACTGCCAGTGTTAAGGATTCGCATACAAGATAGGACACTGTAACGAAAATTACTGGTGGTAGTCCAGAGGAAGACAAGTATACCCATCTTTACAGATTCGACGAAATTGAATGGAGTCATGGGGCCTAGGGATTTCATTTTAGTTTCGATAATGACGTTGGCATCTTTCAAAAATTATTTCAGTTTCCTGGAAACTTGTCTTATGATTTACCTTCAATAATAACAAGCAATTGTTATTCATGAATTAAATTCTTAAAAACATTATTATACGAGTGCTGTTGTCTCTTGCCTTGTGTGTGGAATACTTAATTTAAACTCCATTTAAAATGCGTGTTGTTACGCATTTTAGAAAATTTTTTTTTATATCCTTCATTAAGAGATTTGAAGGACATTAAAATTTTATATTTCATGCATTACATGAATCCGTGTATGTGAAAAGATAAGAAAATTATGCTGGCCGCCCCGTATCTCGGTTTTTTATTGACATTTTCCTGGGATCCTAAGCAATTTAGAAAATTAAACATTAAAGTTATGCATAACAAATGATTTGGAATCGCTGCATTGAATAATAAAATGGAAACTTTATTAATATTAAAGAGGATTTTAATATTAAACAACTAAACACTCCACATTATTGTTGTTGAAGGAGGAGAGGTTTAAAATTGCCACCACATTGGCTGAATTGTGGGTTTTTAAAATCATGTTACTTATATGGAGGCATTAGCCACTTGCCACTACAATGATGGTAGAGATATTAATCTCCTTAATTAAGACCAAATAACAATTCCAATGTGAAGCCTTATAAAGCAAAGAACCAAAAGATCCCTTAGCTGTGACATGAAAAGAAAAATGCATGAGCTCAACATACCTACATGGTGACTGGCTCTTCAAGATATGGCCACAATACATTCGCTTTTGTTAAAGTTTGGAAAAGACCATCAAGTAGAAGAGTCAATAATTTAAAGATATGAATCCCTTGTCCTTGTAGCCTCACTTATTCCTAGAAATCTCCTGCATTTATTGATAGAACGGGAGCCTAGGATATCCACGCCTAGATATTAAGCCTCCAATGCTTAAGCCCACACAGTTGCAGTCGCAAATGATTTAGATTTGCGTGTAATAAAACCTTAAGGGCTTGATGTTGCTAATGAAGCATACATTTGTAGTTTAGAAGGCGTTAAATAAAGCCAACTTCCCTCCGATCAGTTATTTGATAGTGGGACAGAAGATGGCATAGATTTTGTCTAATTGTTCTGGAATGATAGTAATAGTCATACGCGCCATATAACCAAAATTTCATGAATCTTGTTTTGATGGCATAAAGTCGAAACCTAGGTCCAAATCTCAGCCCAGACATCTTGAACTAAGCGAAATATGAAAAAATACTTCTTTCGTTGACTTCTCTCTCTCCCTCTCTCTTTTGTCTGCTGACAAAAATTCTGAGAGCAAAAATAAAATTGCCAGCCTCCAGAGAAGATTTTAAATTGCACATCCCACCACTTCAATAGATAAAATAAACAAACATAACGTGAAAGATGCAGTTTCCAGAATGATAGGGTTGCCATCTATTATTTTTTGAAGGATTTATTGTATATAATGGTAAAGAGTTCTCCAAATTAAAAAAACTACTTTTTAATAAAAAGTAATAATAAAACCTTAAAGTCCTGTAGTTGCAAATGAAGCGTACATTTATTGGTTTAGAAAGTATTAAATTAAGCCAGCTTCCCTCCGATCAGTTACTTGATAGTGGGACAGAAGATGGCATAGATTTTTTCTAATTATTCTCTCCCTCAACAAATGTTGCCTTACTTCTTATGATTTCTTTGCATTACATTCAGTACCACTAAACAAGTGGTTCTTATAGAAATTTCTAGACTAACAGAGTTGCCATCTGTTTCAATAACCTTTTGTAGTAGCTAAGACGTCTTTCAACGACTGTTTCCTTATTTCTTATTATTTCTTTCCATTACATTCAGTGCTACTAATCAAGTGTTTCTTGTAGAAATTTCTAGACTAACAGAGTTGCCATCCGTTTAAATAACCTTTTGCAGTAGCTAAAGTCTAGTAGTTAGGTTGGGTTAGGTCGGAATGGTAGCTCTGATATCACAAAGCTTACTTGAACACGCATAGCGGCCCATTGTGATGGCACGGGTGAACACAGTCCCTGTATCATCGAAAAGGAAGAAGTTGGTCAGCGCAAGGGCTGCATTACAAAAGCATGACTAGAAAACAAGCCAAAATATTTGATGAATGAAGCTATATCCTTGATATCAATAGATGATTGCTTCGTTAGGTCTAGTAGTTAGTGTGTTGGCTTATTAAATGTAAGGCCAGGATTCAAACTTCAGGTCAGACATCTCCTACAATACGAAAGCAAATATTTCTTTGGCGACAGCCTCTTAGCAGATTTGTTGCCAGAACACTCTGAGTGCAAATAAATTGCCATGAACAGTTTCTCAAAAATCTGTCCCTCGTATACGACTTTAAACTACAGGTTCTGCCACTCACACAACCTAAATGATGTGAGAAGTTAGATCGTAATCTTGACTGAAGGATTGTAATGACCACGGAGAGTGCATTTACAGTTCTAGAAGGAATTTAACTAAGCATATCAGCCGTTTAATTTCTTGATGGAATATAATGCCTCTAAGCAGGCTTCTTATTTTTATTTCCTCCTTTAAAAAGCATACGATTCTCGCAGCAACTCTTTTTCGCACTTCTTATGATTTCTTTGCATTACATTCAATGCCACTAATCAAGTGTTTCTCCCAGGACAGACAATTGTGCCTTTGTGGAAATTTCTAGACTGATAGGGTTGCCAAATACAAAATCACTTTCCAATAACACACTCTTTGAAAATTTTAAATCTCCTGTACAGGGTGGCTGATACGTATTGCAACCAACTTCAGGTTGTTATCATTTGTAAACCGCTCCTCTGACAGCTGACAGATTTATTCCAGTGACAGTTCATTTTATTATTTACAAGCTTACAAAAGCATTTTGATCTACTGCATTCAGAAAAAAAAGTTATTAGTTAGGGAATTCTAGCGTGATAGTGCTTGATATTTGAGTGGAAAACCGCAGGTGGCTAGGCAATCGTTAGAGCCCTCCAGCATATAAACGTCAAGAAAACTTTTGTTTCTCGCACCATTGCTCGTTACCGTGATACTGGCAGTGTAGTATCGTGTCCTTAAAGTGGACGAAAAAAAACGGTGCGGGTCACCGTAACAGCCTATGGTCGCTCCCAGCTCGTATTCATCGGCCGTGGAGTCAAAATAAATGCCGCATATTATCGGGAAAATGTCTTAAAGACAGTATTGAAGCCCTGGGCAGACAAACATTTCGGCCGCAGACTATGGACATTCCAACAGGACTCAGCACCACCGCACTCAGCACGCGCCAACTAGAAATGGCTTAAAATAGAGTTACTTCGCTTGCATGAAACTAGCCAGTTACTGAATTCGGTTTTCTCCGATGAGAAGCCATTCCAAATTGAGCAGTTTGTGAACAAACAAAAGATCGGGTTTACTTGCTAAAGAGGTCAGCTGAAAATTTACACCTGCGTTTGGCCACCAGAACTCAAGCGTCTCCGATGGTGGCCGTGGGGTCAAAAGAAATGCCGAATATTATCGGTAAAATGTCATAAGACAGTATTGAAGTTATGGGCAGACCATGGACATTCCAACAAGACTCAGCACTACCGTACTCAGCACGCGTCAACCAAGAAAGGCTTAAAATGGAGGTTCCTCCCTTAATTTCTTCCGCACAATGGCCACCAAAATCTTTGGATCTTAATCCGTTGAACTTTTGCGCCTGGGGCATTTTGGAGAGTAAGGTTCTCACTAAAAAAATACCAAAGTTTCGATCATCTGAAGGCGGCGCTTCGCCGGGAATGGGGCAAAATACCGCGGAGTCACTTTTGTGCAGCCTGTGATGGCTTTGTCGCCCGTTTGAAGGTCATAATTCGTACTAAAGGTGGCCAATTTGAACAAATCTAAACTGATTCTATAATTTGCTCTTATTTCAAATATTTTTTGCTTTTAAACAATAAAATTAAAAAAAAAAAAAATAATAAAAATATTGCGCTTTACTTTGTTGTATTATATATCAGCCACCCTGTATGTGTATTAAGCAATTTCATTTATAAACAAAATAATTCTTTGCAACTTAATTTCTTAAATTCCCTTTTAAAACATTGACAGTAGCCTCTTAGTCTATGTGGCGTATGAATGCTTCGCAAAAGAGCTTCTTCTTGCCTTAAAAGTCCATATAAAATTCATTATAAAATATTCAATTATACTGCGATATAAAAAATAAATGACAGAATAAATAAATGACAGAAAGGAGAGAGAAAGGGAGAGAGAACGATAGAAGCATCTGTGTTTTGTGTGTATGCCTTTTCTGTTGTTGTATGAAGTTCCCTAAACAGATTTAAAAATAATTTTTCTTTCGTTCGTTGTGAATATGCAAAACTATTCCCATAATTTGTTTACGAATTTTATTTACAAGGAAAAGCAAACATACAAACATACACAGGGAAAGAAAGAGCGGGAGACAGAGAGAGAGAGAGAAAGGATAAAGAGAGTGGAAGAGAATTGCTTCTTGATTTTCTATTTTTAAAAAATAAAACAAGGATATGACATCCTTTAGAACTTCTTTCTTTTTTTTTATTCAAATGTTACCCTCGTGACAGTTTTCATATTCATACAGAGAATGACGACAATAACAGCATTTAGTTTTAAAAATATTTTTTCCCATATACAAAGAGAGACAGAGGAGTTTTAAAAGCATTTTAGTAATGCTTTCGAATAAAGATATTTTAGTTTGAAAGATTACTTCTTGATTTTTTTCTATCAATTAGGAAACTTAGCACCGTTTAAGAACCATAGCGCTCTCAAAAAGTATCACTGCTTCCGTCTCTTTTCATTCTGATTTCGCTTTTTTCAGTTTCATTAATCCAAATATTATCCAGCAGGCAATGAGTCAAGTAAGGCATGTTCTAGTCTAATAGAGTTGCCATCTGTCTTTGTTTACAAATAACATCTTCCGTGAATAAATGTTGTGAGTTGTAATAAGGAATTTTCCTTGAGGTCCTCACATGTAACATAATTGGTCATTACATCCCTTTAGTCAGGATTACAACCTAGCTTCTTACGCCACCCATGTTGTGTGTGTTAATTGTATACATGAGTGGCGGCACATACAATTTAAAGCCGACTCTGAAGGAAGATTTTTTCTGAGGAACTTTTCATATCTATTTTATTTGACACTCAGAGTTTTTGCCAGAAATCTGCTGAAAGGAAGTCGGCGAAGAAATATTTCTTCAAATTTCGTGTTGGAGGAAATGTTTGGACTGGGATTTTAACCAAGGCTTTACATCTAATAAGCTAATACACCACCTAGTAGACTACAGCGACTCACATATTCGAGGGTCCTGTAATTCCAGCTTACCTATCTATGATTTTCATTGGTAATATTGTATCCACATTTTCATATTCATTTTTCATTTCATTTCAGTTTTATATTCGTAAATAAATTTCATTAATGTTATCTGCGAAAGCACTTTCTCTATTGACCAAGAGCTCTAACCTACTTCCCTTCATCTATTTAAAATCAAACCTGACTGACCATACCCTTAGTGCAGATGAAATGATAGAACAGTTTAAGTGAATACTTGATGATCAAACTCCTGCAATCCATATTAAAATCTTGGAAAGGGTAAACATTTTCTAGAAATGACACATCCAGAAAGATGTCTGAGACCCCAGGGATGGCAAGACTATCTAAACAACAATGAAAATAAATGAAAAATAGGTTTCTAATGAAGAAAACTCTTAACCCTTATATATAATAAATGTTTCAGAAAATAATCGTTGGCAACCCTATCATTCTGGAAACTGTAGCCTTTACGTTATGTTTGTTTATTTCATCCATGGATGGGCGGGAGATATAAAATCGTCTCTAAAGGCCGCATTTTAAAAGAAAACTTTTCATGGTAATTTTACTTTCCTCTCAGAATTTTTGCAGAAGACAAAAGAGAGAGGGAGAGAGAGAGAAGTCAAGGAAAGAAGTATTTTTTTATATTTCGTTTAGTTCAAGATGTCTCAGCTGAGATTTGGACTTAGATTTCGACTTCTTGCCATCAAAAAAAATTCATGGAATTTTGGTTACACAGCGCGTATGATTATTATTATCATTCCAATTAAATTACTCATACGGCATGCGGTACAATTAATCAAATAGGTACAATTTTAATTAAAATAGGACAAAAATTGGTACAATAATAGCAAAATATTACTCCTAAATTGTTAGTCCAAAGTGTCTCTCTCACTAAGTCAATAACTAAGTATTGTTCTGACATAAAACAAGGCTAACTTGTCCTTGAACGGTTATAATTTCCTTGTTTTTGTTCTCTTATAAGCGGATATTTATTGTGTTTGACCATGTAATGGTAAAGGTGAAGTCGCCGTGGTCTAGCGGGTAGTTTGTTGGCTTATTAGACAAAAGGCCCGGGTTCGTATCCCAGGTCAGACATCAAAACGAAAAATATTTCTTCGGCGACTTTCTCTCAGCAGATTTCTGGCAAAGATTCTGACAGTAAAGAATTGCCATGAAAAGCTTCTCAAAAATCTGTCGTTCGGACTCGACTTTAAACTGTAAGTCCCGCCATTCATGTATAAAAATTAACGCACACAACATAAGCTAGGTCGTAATCCCGACTGAAGGGTGTAATGGCTAATTATGTATGTATGAGCAGGTAATTTAATGTCTCCTTATCAATCGATTAGACTCTATATTCAGAGTAGCTTTAACAATGAAGGCTCGTCCTCTTTCTCTCTACATTTCCATACCAGGTTTGCGTATTTTCTGTAATTTTTTCAGTAATATTTTTTTTTTATAAAACTAGCACCCAGGGGATGGCCCCCACTCATGCAGTGCATTGTGCAGGTTTTTTAGGAAAGGTGGAAAGAGGAGGGAAGATGCGAACGGTAAGGAAACAAGTTGCTGCTGGTGACTATAAAATGGCCAGTGCTATACCTTCACCATTAGACAGTCTACACCAATTGTCCCCAAAATGTCCACAGTTTCTCATACTACTTATGTTGTGTGTGTTAATTTTATGCAGAAGTGGCGGGACCTACGTAAATTACGTATCATCTCCCACCTTGTCGTTGATATTCTTGATCTTGCAAGTCAAATATGTACGAAAACCCTCGAAAGATTTCTAGATTGCCTAACCAGACATCATCACTGACCTAACATAGGATTTTTTTGTACTTTCAATTAAAATTGCCTTGTGACATCGGGAGTAAAGGGAAAAGTATTTTAAAAAACTAAATCGCTAAATACTCTGTCTGCCTTCTACTGACAGACTGTAAAATAAGAAATCGAAAACGTTTAGAATGTCATTTAAAAAGTCTTTATTTCCTGCCAGTAATCATAAAATCTGTTTAAAACCTGCCATATTAAGCTTTTAAGACACTCTAAAGCAAGACACTAAAATCCAAGACATTCACTTGAAATAAACGATGGCCAATAAAAATCTACACTCACATTCATTCACTCTCACAAATGCTTAATCTATCTGTCATACGTTGTGTTTTGAATACGGGAAAAGGAACTGCAGCCGTAGGATATGCTCAAATAAATTTTTATTTTTTATTTACATTCGCTTAATAATAATAAAGACAACAGGACCTGCACTAACACATAAGTGAATACAGAGACATTTACCGTTATTTAGTTTGTTTATGAATATAAAATATGCAGCACATGACTCTGACTTTTAATGACAACACTTTTAAATGACGTATGCATTAGCGACAGTATGAACACACACATACTATTTAAGTGTTATATTTTAAAATATACTTAAGCACACACACATATACATACATATGTATATAATACATATACACACCTGTATAGAACTTAAATTATAAACACTTTACATTAAAAAAACAAAAGTAACAAGACTTGACGGCCTCAGTTTGTTCTTTTGAAAGAATTAGGACGAAATGTTAGAATTTGTTTTCATTTGTCTTTGCTTCATTTTCTGTTGACTATTTGGGGAAAGTAAGCTTAAAGAGAAGTTCATTAAACTTAATTCATGCCAGAGATCAGCAATGAATCGTTCTTCCGCTACTCATAAGTACTTTTGCAATTTTGAGAGTATGAGTGACTCAACAGAATTAAAATTCAACTACCCTAATTCATTCGAACTCCCTACAACATTTATTTATAAGTAGAGGTTACAGTGAGTATGAGTACAATGTTGACAAAAACTCATAACATTCGAAATATGTTTGATTCATACGCCTACTCATTCTGATTCATAAATTTAGAAAAATACTTATAATACTTATAAGTGATTCGAGTGATTCAAATCATCCATCAAAATGTATAGCCTTTATTGTTGTTGCATATACAAACAAAGAAGAAAGGAAAGACAAAGACAACAAGCAAAGCATACACACAATCTTCTTGTGAGTATTGCAGTGCTCGTACGCGAATCATAATTGTTTTGTGCCTCGTGTAAATGTTAAGTAGAGACTAGTCGAAGTCAATAACATTATGCGTATTGTTAAGTATGAATACGACGAGGACTTCTAACTTTAAGTATGAGTAGTATGAGTATGATATCAAAATAAGTATGAATGCGTATAAGTAGCTGAAATTATAAGTATGACTCGAATCTACTCATCGTTTTGAATAATTATTGCTGATCTCTGGTGCATACCAGATGCTGACTAAGCTGGACGGAACTGTTAGCAGTGGAATTTTTTTGGAATTGATTGGAAAGGCTCAGTCTATAAGACTGCCAGACCGTATTGCAGTGTCTTTCAGGCGGAAGTGGTGGCAATACAGGCTGCGACGAGCATCGTTGGGGACGGAAGGGCCCCCAAGCGGAACGTCACCATATTTTCTGATAGCCAGGCGACTATCAAGTTCCCTAAGTTCTAACGTAATGAACTTTAAGACGGTGTACATCTGTCGCAGATATCTCGACGAGATAGCAGAACGATATAATATCCATATCGTATGGTTTCCGGGGCACCGTGGTATTCCAGGTAACTGCACAGCTGATGAACTTGCCAAGCGGGGCACGACCATCGTACTCTCCCATGAGTTCTTGAATCTGTCCTTATCCATGGCAATTTTTTACTCTCAGTGTTTTTGCCAGAAATCTGCTGAAAGGTTATCGCCGAAGAAATATTTTTTGTATTTTGTTTTGAAGTCTGGCCTGGGGCTCGAACCCTGGCTTTACGTCTCATAAGCAAACACACTACCTATTAGACAAAGGCGACTCCAGTTGCTTAAACAACGTTTTATTTGTTTGAAATTATTGGAAACCATAACAGTAAGGTTAAGGATATTAAATACAAGGAGTCGCTGTATAGCACTTCTATAAATCAAGGAATACCGTGTGTGGCATTGCTAAATAGATTTAGAATTGTAAATAAAAAAAACAAACTTGATTGTGCTTGTTAAATAAGAGGCCACGGTTCAAATACCAGATGAGAAGATTGTAATAGAAGGAAATATGAAAGAAATATTTCTTCGGAGACTTCCACTCAATAGATTTTTGACAAAAATTTCTCTCTCTCCCTCTCTCTCTCCCTCTTTCGCTCTCTATACCTCCCTCTCTCTCTCTCTCTCCCTCCCTCTCTCTCTCTCCCTCCCTCTCTCTCTCTCTCTCCCTCTCTCTCCCTCTCTCTCCCTCTCTCTCTCTCTCTATCTCTCTCGATTTCAAAAATCTGTCGCTCGTAAATGACTTTAAACTACAGGTACAGTCAGAATCCTGACTGGATTCGTAATCCTGACTAAAGGATTGTAATGACCAATTATTTATGAACGTTTTTTTATCTTTTAGGAAATTAGGCCGTGATTAGTAAAATCATTACTAATCAATACAAACAAAATAAACTAAAGATTACAAATAGGCCACCCAGTCTAAAATTTTATTTCTTTTAAAACTAAATTGAAAAAAAGAGTTACTTTGTAGGCCTGAATACCTCTTAAGAAACTTAAAGCATTAAAAACGGGACGCCATAATCTCAGAAAAACAAAGAGACAGAGTAACTGAGAAATTTTTAATGGAATTTTTTCCAGCGGAAGTTGCCGAAGAAACATTTCGCTCCTTTATTGCAACATAGTCATATCTCAAAAAATTAAAAATTTGTAGTTACTTAAGCAAAATTGCTCTTTTAGACCTTCTCTACATGTTAAAAAAAAATCAATTTTATGTCCCAAGCTGAACCGAAGTTATAGCAAAAAGTGTTTGCGGCAATTAGACCATAGGACGTATATTTTGAAAACTTTAATCGCATTTTGCCAAGTTCAAGTTTTTTTGAGATATGACTATGTTGCAATAAAGGAGCGATTTCATTTCATATTTCGTTTTGGGTAGAGATATCTGACTTGGGGCATTAACGGAGGACTCATTTCTAATAGCCCGACACACTACCTTTTAGACTACCTTCTAGACTCCATATAAAGTTCAGAAAAAGGCCCCAGTGTAGCAAATAATTAAAAATTGAATGGCACTTAAAGGAAAATAATAAAATTCTTTCCCCTTGTATACATTTTTAAGATCATTTAAAGATCTTAAACCAATCAAATCGGGATACTACAACCTCAGAGGAAAAAAGTGGCTTCAATTCAGAAAAATTATTGCCATTCATTGATTTACTTTTTCTCTATAAAGAAGGCTTATTTTATTACAAAGACTTCCTCGAAGGTCTTTCGCTATCCAACGTACAATTCTTACAATACTCTAGAGCCATTAGGTTTTGACAAATATTTCTGCATTAATCTCTGCTGTATTCTTTGTTATAATTGTTTGGTGTTTTTACCTTCTTTTCTTTTTATTTGCACGTGCATTTTAATGATCGTCGTCTAACAATTTCATTCCAAATAATTTCTAATAGCAACACAATACACCAACAAAGAAATAAAAAAAATAAAAAGCAGGCGGCATGTCTCCAAAAAAAATCAGAAAAAAAATTGAATTCTTTGAAGCTATTTGTAGTGTTTTTTCTTCTAATGTTTTTGTTTTTATTGTTGTTGTTTGTTATTTGTATTTTAATTTATTTAATTTTGTTTTGTTTTTTTTTTTCTATTTTTTTGTTTTGCTCGCGACAACAACGAAATTATAAACAAATTTGGGTCATTAAAACTCGTTACGTAAATAAATAAACAATGACACCCCATGGCGTATGAGTAATATTTCTTGATTTGCCTATTGCACGAATATAACTCATACGCTGTGGTGGATAACATGTGTGGTAAAGAAAAGACGGAATATTGAATGATAGAAGGAATTTATTGATAATCTTTAATTACTAGATGGTGTTGGTATGCAGCTTATGAACATTGAAAATTGCAGATTAGTTCGAGGCAAATGAGCACGAGTTTGATTTGCAATTATGGGAAATACCACGTGATACCAAGTGATGTATTTTTTACTATGAAAAAAAGTCGAATATTGTATTGAACTCCACACTTAAAGACAAGTCTTTAAATGCCATTGAACTTCTGCTTAAAAGCATTTTAAAAATCTAAAAAAGAAGAAGTCTATTCTCTCTGGGCCGCAGGACAGAGCTACGAATCCAATCCCATCCACTCGATGGTACTAAAGAAAATGGAAAGTCTCGGGACTTGCACAACACGGTCTTCTACGTCCTATTAAAAGTTCATAACAGCCTTTTCCAAATCACCAGAGTGATGAGAAAAATATAGGACAAACCTTGTAAAATACTTCACAAAAACCTTCACGGGTGATTTGAAACTAGTTGCCGCTATGAGCGGAGAGACCTCTTTGTGGAGTTGTGAGCTATAGCTAAGTGTAGAGCATATCTACATAAATAATTACAATCCTTTTGAAAAGAGTACAACCCAGTTTCTCAGCCCACTTATGCTTATTGTTATGCATGCGTAGAAGACCGTACTGCTTAAAGTCGATCCTAAACGATAGGTTTTTGACAAACTTTTAATGACAATTTTATTTACTTCCAGAGTTTTTGAGGGAAGACTGCCGAATGAGGTAATCGCAGGCGAAATATGTTTCCATACTTCGTTTTGTTGGATACGTCTGACCTGGGGTTTGAACCGTGGCCTAATAAGCTAACACACTACCTATTAGACTTCGGTGTACAAGGCTACTGGACAATTGCAGCGTCTTTAAGGTGAAAATATTAATCATACCGGCTACGGTGCTTGATTATTGAGGATAAATGTGAAGCAAATAAGCTGTGAAGCAAAGGGGATTGCGAGACTATCAGGATACTGGGTTCTAACATAATGATTTCATAAACTGATTTCATAATAAGACGTCGCCGTGGTCTAGTGGGTAGTGTGTTGGCTTATTAGACGAAAGGCCCGGGTTCGTATCCCAGTTCAGACATCAAAACGAAAAATATTTCTTCGCCGACTTCCTCTCAGCAGATTTCTGACAAAGACTCTGAGAGGGAGGATCATGTGAAAATCTGGAATAAATTTGATTACTGAAGACGCCGTAGTCCAATAGTGTGTTGACTTATTACACGCAAACCCGAGATCCAAACCACAGCTCAGACATAACGACTATAACGAAGTATGGCAGAAAATTTTTCTTAGGAGCCTTCCTCTCAGGAATTTTCAGAAATAAAAACTCCGAAAGTAAATAAAATTTGCCATGAAAAGCTTCCCAAAAATCTGTCTTTCGGAGTCGACTTTAAAACTGTAGATCCCGCCACTCATGTATATAATTAACGCACACAACATAAGTGGTGTGACAAGCTAGGTCGTAATCCTGAATGAAGGGTTGTAATGGCCAATTATGTATGTATGTATGTGATTTCATAATACACTTACAGAGTTTCTTTATAGTTTTCAATTTATAGAATTCAACCAAACGTTCAATATACTGTGGTAACCATGTGACCCAGGTGACTGAAATTTCAAAGTTTTTCGTCTCTTGACTGACAATACAATGCTACTCCTGCAAACAGAAATCTTTTATTTGCATTTGAAACTTATCAGCAGACGTCAGCATAAAGAGAACATAATAAAAATAAGAGTATATTTATAAGAGGCATGTGTATAACCCAAAGGAAAATTGTTAGTAATTCTTTCAAGTGTAACCTAATAATATGTTTATGTAGTGGAAAATATAGAAAAAATGTACAGCGCCAAAACCCTAAATGGTGCGTATTTATTCTAAAAATAGAGCTCATTTCCCATTGCTATTACTGACATATAGTGAATCCTACTCACTCTCCCTGCTCACATCCACCCTATTTTTATGGGTGTATTAATGAAACCTGAAAAAAAGCAACATGAACCTTTTTCTTTAGAAGCTGACAAAAAAACCGAATGCAGTTTTATGCTCTTTTTAACGAACATTGTTGATCTTCGTGTCCTATGTGTGTAAAAAGCCAAAGATATTCGGCCAACGGGCCTATTAGTGCCGATGTCTGGGTATCAGTTACAGATTAACACGATATTGGAGGAGAAAAAATTGAAAAACCATGAAAACCGTTCAAGAATATCAACAAAAAAAGAAAACGGGAAGGCCACAAAGAATATATGCATGAACTCTCTGTTCGGGCTGTTATTTAAAGTGCGACAAATTCTTCTTAACAAACTGAAAGAATGGCTCCCTTCAAGGAGATTAGCCTGCAACAATTTAAAAATATCTTACACAGACAAAACTATACAATATTTGGTAGGAGAGAAGTAAAAAGATATAACAACGTTATACAGGGTGCCCAAGAAAATTAAGCTGACACGAAGAAGTTGCAGAGTCGTATGCATAGGAATCAATGGCGATCGTAGGAATGTTATCAATTGACAACCGCTTTAGACTTGAGGCTTGTTGCAAGTTGTCCGATTATTGCCTGGCTGTGGAGGCAAGGATAGAAATGCTAGATTTCGAGACGAAGTATAATCAATCAATTCCATTTAAAGCCTATGAATAGAAGAATAGCATAAGGAAATATTTTGCTAGCTTGTTAGGCCATTAATATCCATTGAGTCTAGCAAGTAATGTGGATTGAAAGGCAGTTAATCATGGAGAGTACTTTTTTAATGTAATGTACTAAAATAAAATGTACGTATAAAAATTTGGATGAAGTTTCTTAATGCAAAACATGTTCGTATTTAGGTGAACCATAAACACAATTCATTTTTTTAGTGGTAAATGAAAAATTTCAAACATTAAATAAAATGTTATCATTCGAATCGAAGCGAAAAATTGCTTCCCCATTATAATAAAAGTTTCCTTTCTTTAATCAGTATTAAATCTGGGCATAATATTAACGGAAGACTTTTTTACTTTCTAGTTTTTATTTTTGTTTTATTTTTCTTTAAATCTGGCAATAATTATGAAGTGATTTGAAAGAAAAAATAAAGAATTTATTGAATGTCTATGTATTAAAGGCTTGAAAGCATTTTCTGTTTTCAGCTGCACCCCACAGACCGTTTCTAATAAAATAATTAAAGAATGTTTTCAGAAATCACGAAATCATGATAAGCTACCACCTTGCCGGAAGTACTTTTTTTTTTTACATTTTTAAGTTGAAATATGGCCATCGAATGGCTGTACTTTACCTTATACTTCGTAAAGATAAATAAAAAAATTTAAAGAAAATGATAAAAAAAATTTCAGCAAGGCCTTTAACATTCTTCCATTACTGTGCCTTACCCATACGCACCATTTGGAAAACTCTTTTGTAATTAAATTACAAGATAATCAGGTTTTAAATAATGTTTCCGTTTCCCCACAAAAATATAATTTCATAAGCCATGTTTTGAAGGAAAAAAACAACAAAAAACATTAAAAAAAACACGCTGCATAATGAATAAACTTTTCTTTACGATAATCTAAGTGCGTGACTTTTACGAATATTAGCAAGTATTTGTGTGCGAATTTAAGTCCTTTACGTAGTGTGTGTATGCATGCATATGAGTTGCCATTAAAAGTTATAAACTCTGTTGAATTGTTATTTTTCAAAAAAATGTCACTGTATTAGTGAAAGTTATTTAGAATTTATTTATTTAAGGCTTTACGTATTTATAAGCTGTGCTCTTCTCTTGCTCTTCTCTCTTTCTTTATACGATTGGCTTACTGCGTCTTATTTACTGTGTGAGACACTGTGAAACGTACATGCATGCATGCATAATAAACACGCATATGCAGGCATAATTAAAACACCGGGAGAATGCTTTTTCAATACATGCTCTCTGTGATAATGTTTTCAACAATATACGAACAGAAAGCCGAACAGTTTCATTAGAATAATAATAACAACAACAAAAAAATCCATCATCATCAACATCATTCTCATCTCGAAACTAACATTAAGCTGCTTGGGTGTGTGCGTGTGTGTCTGAGTCGGTATGCCTGTTGTTTAACGACAACAGTTTGTTCGTTAATTTCGTTCGTTTATACGCGTTGTTTATTTATTCATTTGTCATTTTCCTTTCCCTCTCTTTTGCTCTCACTCACTTACTCCCACTCTTGTGGAAAATGTATGCTGAGAATAATTCCAAGTGTTAATAAAGTTTTGTATAAACATTTCAATGCTTCTTTGTGTGGGTGTATAAGTGTATGTGTGCATGCTTACAAGATTACAAGTGTTTGCGTAAATTAATGTCTTGCTGTGCTTACATCATTGCGTGTTTTTAGGCACGTTAACGTTGTTAAACGCTGTTGTAGGCTCTGTTGTTAATAAACAGTCGATTAAATATGATTATCTGGAGATTAAAATTTCATAAATATCTTAATTATGTATGTATGTATGTATGTATACATACATTAGTAATAGCAACAACATTAATTACAACTACAACTAACCCTACAACAAAAACTTACTGTTGAAACTGTTAAAATATTTTATGTTCCGTTTTAAGGACTATAAATAATCCAACAGGCAATTCTCCAAGATTATTTCATTAAAATCAGCAAAAAGAAAAAAAATCGTTAACGAAGTAAATAAAGCAAGAAAAAAATTTAATTTTTTTTTTTTGCAAAATTTAAAAAACTTTTTAAAAATCTTAAAAATAAAAACTCTCTTGATTAGTCATTAAGTGGCCTTGTTGAAAGAAAAATCAAATTGGCCTATACAATATGCCCTTAATTGAGTAGAACACAGGCTCAGACAGATATTTTGTCAAGCTGTCAAGTAAAAATCTCTTTCATGTACTAAATTGATAAAGAAAAGTCTAATGAGAGTGTGTGATAAGAGTTTGATTTGTAGACAAAAATACTGTCAGAAATACATATGAAAACATAAAAAAGTCACAGTGCAGAGACAGTGTCAAAAGGATAATTTGATTTTTCAATGGAAATGTACTCCATGAAGAATTCAGAAAGGGAAAGTATGCCAAAAAAAAAAAAAATAAATGAGCAAACGACTCTCTTCGAACTAACAATAACTGCAGCAAGTATCCTAGAGACACATACATACATAATTGGCCATTACAACCCTTCTGTCAGGATTACGACCTAGCTTCTCACACCACTTATGTTGTGTGCGTTAATTTTATACATGAGTGGCGGGACCTACAGTTTAAAGTCTACTCCGAACGACAGATTTTTGTGAAGCTTTTCATGGCAATTTTTACTCTCAGAGTCTTTGCCAGAAATCTGCTGAGAAGAAGTCGCCGAAGAAATATTTTTCGTTTTGATATCTGACCTGGGATACGAACCTGGGCCTTTCGTCTAATAAGCCAACACACTACCCACTAGACCACGGCGACTTCATACTAGGAAATTACCAAGAGCTAATTTAAGATTTGAAAGCAGAACACAATAGAAAAACGACTATATTGGCTTATAAATATACATTATTGGTCAAAACAAACCTTCAACCTAGCTTCTCACACCACTCATGTTGGGTGCGTTAATTTTATACATAAATGGCGGGGGACCTACAGTTTAAAGTCGACTCCGAATGACAGATTTTTTGAGAAGCTTTTCATGGCAATTTTATTTACGCTCAGAGTTTTTGCCAGAAATCTGCTGAAAGGAAGTCGCCGAGAAATATTTTCGTTTTGATGTTTGACTTGGGGTTTGAATTCGGAACTTCAGTCTAATAAGCCAACACGCTAATTACTAGACTACGATGACATTCATTGGCTTATAAATCCATGTCTAAATAACTTTGTATGTACTGGAGAGAAACTTCCAAACTTCCAGCGAGGCAATATGGATGTGGACAAATCGTTGTGGTCAATCGTTGTGGTCAATCGTTGTGGTCAATCGTTGTGGTCAATCGTTGTGGTCAATCGTTGTGGTTAATCGTTGTGGTCAATCGTTGTGGTCAATCGTTGTGGTCAATCGTTGTGGTCTATCGTTGTGGTCACTCATTGCAGTTCTCAATAAAGTTGCAAAACAAAAAGCCTGTAGCCTATGTTGTTGCAAGTGTTTGAAGTTAGCCGTAGTTTACAGTGAATGTTATGTTCACAGTAAAGATGCATATTAGCAGTCATTCAGATAAATACGAGACCGTCAAATATAGGGTTCCTACATAATGACCTCTAAGATGATTTTTTTTTTTTTCGAAAGTCCCCGGCCTCACACTAATCCACCCTCACCCGACCGCGGAGGGCTCGTCCCCATAATACATTGACAGAGTTTCAATTTGGTTTTCAATATTTAGTATTCACCCACAGAAGTTCATATATATTGCGAAACCCATATAATGTCCGAAACTTTTTTCGTCTCTTAACTGAAAGGACTCCACAACTGGAGTTAAGAGATTACACAGCCCTGCAAATGTGGATTTTTTGTGCAAATAAGATGGTTCCAGGTGTTTCCGAAGGCATTTTTGACACTGATCACGAATCTGGATTCAAAAACTTTCCATCAAGTCAAGTTTTCGAGAAATAAGAGAAATAGGTGGTGAAACCCCTAAAAATAGCGTTTTTGGCTATTTTTGCAAAATTATAGAGCTAAACACTGACGTGCTAGAACTATCGCTATTACCAGAAATTGATAATTGATCTTTTCTCCTTAAAATGAGCCCAAAGCCAAATTATTTTCATGCTCTCTTAAAATAGGGTGTGGGTTTATGTCAAGGGGTGCAAGAAAAAAAGAAACACATTACGGAAGTCCTTAAAAATTAATCAGATTTACTTGAGAATTGTGTCTCGGGTGTTTTCGGGGTCGCTGATTACAGATGTTCATTCAGATTTAAAAAAAATCAAAATGGCGAATCCAATATGGCGGTTGAGGTTTATAAAGACCGTCTTACACCATACGACCGCCTTATTGGATCTGCCATTTTGAATTATTTAAATCTGAATGAAGATCTGTAATCAACGACTTCAAAACCCCCTGAGTAAAGACTGTAAAGTTAAGATAATTGAAAAATTTGCAAAAATACAAGAACATCGTAAAAAGAAATCTCAAATAATTGAAAAAAATTAGAAAAAGTTTAGGAAAAACCTTTTCATATGAGAAAAGCAAATATACAAACAGAATTGCTGATTATAACCCTTGAGTTAGGAACACAACCTAGCTTCTCTTACTACCCATGTTGAATATGTAAACGGCGGAGAATTTACAGTTTAAAGTTGACTTTAAGAAACCAGATTTTTTAAGAAACTTTTCAATTGGAATTTTTATTTAATCCCCGAGTTTCTACCAGAAATCTGCGGAGAGAGGAAGTTGCCGAAGAAATATTTTTTAAAAGTTCATTCTGTTGAAAATGTCCGATCTAGGGTTTGAATCGTTCAACTACTTGTTTACGACGAATTTAAATATTCGTTAATTGAGTGAGAAGCTAGGTCGTAATCCTGACTGAAGGGTTGTAATGACCAATTATGTAAATTTTTCTTCCTTACTGTACAGTAAAGAGCTTAACAGTATTTAACAATTAAAATTTATTGAATTAATTGCCCTTTTATTTAAGCCAAGCTGTTTAATTTCTATTTTTAATTTAATTAAAGTTTTCTTAGCTCATTTAATAAGCGTATCTTTAACAACACTAAGAGGGATTGCCACTATTTTGTTTTCTTCTCAATTCAAAGCTTCTTTTGCTGACGGAAGTTTGCGTGTCCTTCCAAATGCTTAGCTTCTTTCATTGTCTAATTTATTTAGTGTTTCATTAATTTTCTTTCCTAGTGTATTGGAAATGCTATTTAAAATTATTTTCTTAATGCTCTTTGTCTCTCTCTCTTTCTGTTAAATCTCTTCCATTGTTATTACGATTTCCTTTTTTTAGTTTCGTATACAGATTGTGGATAATCTCGTCTCAATGTTGTGTGCATGTATTGTTTGAGTTAAACTGTGTAATATTTTCTAATCACAAACGGAAATTGTCTTAGAAATATGAGAAGAACAATAGACAAAAAAAGGGGAGAGAACAAAGGAAAAAGAGAGAGACAAAATAAAAAAACGGAACCACAGCAGAGACATTTAATCGACAGGAAAAGGTATTTAAGAGAGAAAAACCAAATTCATTTCATGGACAGGAAATGAAGTTCGAAAAGATTACATAGGATTATGTTGTGGAAGCCAGAAGAAGACAGAGCTACAGAGGCAAAGAGAGAGATAGAGAGAGAGAGAGAGAGAGAGAATGAATGAAAATGTATTAAAATTGTATTGGGAATTTTAATAAAAAAAAAAGCATTTTAAAGAAATTGAATTTAAAATAAATTGCAATGAGGAATTAATTAGTCTCTGGGACTTTTGTTCTTGTTAAAAATTCATTTTATTTTAAAACTCGAACATCCAGACACTTTCTACAAAGTTTTTCCGATTCATTTAGCTCTTCTATAACAGAAGATGTAAAAAGTTTATCGAAATAAGTTTTCTGAACGGCTAATAACATCATTGGAATGGAATTTCTTAAGAGTTATCCATTTCACATACATACATACATAATTGGCCATTACAACCCTTCAGTCAGGATTACGACCTAGCTTCTCACACCACTTATGTTGTGTGCGTTAATTTTATACAAGAGTGGCGGGACCTACAGTTTAAAGTCGACTCTGAACGACAGATTTTTTGAGAAGCTTTTCATGGCAATTTTTACTCTCAGAGTCTTTGCCAGAAATCTGCTGAGAGGAAGTCGCCGAAGAAATATTTTTCGTTTTGATGTCTGACCTGGGATTCGAACCCGGGCCTTTTGTCTAATAAGCCAACACACTACCCATTAGACCACGGCGACTTCAGTTGTCCATTTTGTGGTTTCAAAAGTATGGGACTGGAATTCAACATCTCTGTCAAACTAAGTTGTGAAACCAATTTTTTTCTTTTCAGTTGAAAGTCTGAAATTGACAAAAATGGATCGCTTAACTATCATGCAACGCATAAAAATTATCAAAACCTACTACAAAAATGGTGATTCTGCCACAGCCACGTATCGGCAATTTTTCGAACAAAATTTTCTTCAGCAATGAAGCACATTTCACACTCGGTGGGTATGTTAATAAACAAAATTGTCGTATTTGGAATTCTGAGAATCCTCAAGTAATTAAAAAAAGGCCATTACATCCAGAAAAGATCACTGTTTGGTGCGCTCTTTGCTCCAAAGGTGAGATTTAACCTTACTTCTACGAAAACAACGATGGAGAACGACTGTCACCGTCTATTCGAAGCGTTATGGTCATATGATAAAGGACTTTTTTTTGCCTGTTTGCCTGCTATTGAAGAATACGACTTGGAGAATATGTGGTTTCAACAAGACGGTGCCACATACCGCACAACTCGAGCGAATATGGCTTTATTGCAAGAGACATTTCCTGGCCGCGTAATTTCTTGACGTGGCGATATCAACTGGCCATCAAGATCATGCGATTTGAAACCATTAGAGCTTTTTTTTGTGGGGCTAAGCGAAAGACCGTTTTTATGCAGATAAACTTTCAACTCTTGAACACTTAAAAACCAACATTCGTCAAGTCAGGGCTGAGATAACGCCCAATATGTATCAAAAAGTAGTCGAAAATTACCTCAAAAAGAATCAATGCTTGCAACACTTCCCGTGGAGGCATTTAAATGATGTAGTGTTTCACACATAATCAAACTGCAATAAAAACTTTAAAAAACAAACTTTACAATAAAAAAAAATTCATGAAAAAAATATTTTTTTAGGTTAGAGGACGTGCACCTGTCGGTCAAGACAAGCACAGTACCCGGAGGTCGAAATTGACTTTTGAAACCACGAAATGGATTGCAGAGTAGCTCGCCTACAAATTCGTAAAATAGGGGGGAATTTGGAACCAATCCATGGCAGAATATAAGGATTTTTGTAATAAAAACTTGCATTATTCTGATACAAAATAAATTTTTTTTCCTCTGTCAATAAAGCACCGACCTGTGCCGTGCTAAGGTACTCACAAAAGAATTTTGAATTTTCTCTATTTTAGGCAGATAATCTAATCAAGTATCAAACGAGTTGTCGTTTTCCCTCAAGTCGAATATACGTTGAATTACTTGCGATTTCCAACGATACCTCATACTCCAAACGTGCTAATTTAGAGGCCTAGAGGGAAGTATTAT
The DNA here is from genome assembly GCA_014635995.1 of Sarcophaga peregrina. NCBI lineage: Eukaryota > Metazoa > Arthropoda > Insecta > Diptera > Sarcophagidae > Sarcophaga > Sarcophaga peregrina. Next base: position 40,094,809 of record CM025793.1, read on the forward strand.
CGCATGGTTTCACAGCCTATGCCCATACTAACAATATTTTCCACTTCTTATCGCCATATTGATGGTCTGTAGATAGGTTATTCGCTCTAGCTACTCATACATTCAAACATAAATTACATAATTGATCATTACAACCCTTTAGTAAGGATTACAACCTAGTTTCTCACACCACTTATGGTATATATAGGAAGATAAATCAGAATTCAAATAGCAAGACAAAAACCAAACATTTAACAAAGCTAATGTTAAACTTAACAGTCCAATGTTAAGTGGTTAACATACATACGTACAGAATTGGTTATTATACCCTTTAGTCAGGATTACTACTTAGTTTCTCACACCACTTGTGTTATATATGGGAAGATAAATCAGAATTCAATTAGCAAAGACAAAAACCAAAAATTTAACAAAGCTAATGTTAAAGTTAACAGGTCAAATGTTAAGTGGTTAATATACAGAATTGGTTATTATAACCCTTTAGTCAGGATTACAACCTAGTTTTTCACACCATTTATGTTGTGTGTATTAATTTTTTACATGAGAATTGGGGAAACCTACAGTCGACTCCGAACGGCAGAATTTTTTAAGAAACTTTTCAGTGTAATTCCCGATTTACTCTCAGAGTTTTTGTCAGAAATCTGTTGAGAGGAAGTGGACGAAGAAATATTTCTCCTCATATTTCGTTTTGTTAGAGATGTCTAGCCTGGGGGGGAGGGTTTGAACCGAGGCCTCATGTCTAATAAGCAAACACTCTACCAACCAGACTATGACGCCTCCAAATATGCATTCACTGTCGGTTATTAACACCACAAGGATGTGTTGTAGTGATTTTTATATGGATCCCCAACCTTTAGACACAAACTTTACCCATTTGTAATGGAAAGAAGGGATAATGATGGCATAATAATTTATAGACCAGGCAGATAAGGTCCTGAAACAAAGGATTTTTGTGCATAACAGAGTTAAACTCTGGAATTTAAAGTTGTCTGAAAGACAAAGTATTCTGGGTATTACAACGGGTACTTGTAGGCCTTCAGTAGACTGTGGTTATTTCCAAAGGCTACCAGTTTATCCTACCCTAGTAAACTGACTGACCATCAGTTGACCGTATAAGCTAACGGCCTGTATTGACGTCAACAATTGGAACGATCACGGTCGCTAACATTGTGGGGGTTATGATTACGAGTAGAGAGAATTGGGCCTCAGTGGTGAAATATGTGGAGCGCATTCTAAGGCTGAAAAAGAGAGATCTTAAGCCTGCAGAACATGTAGGCATGCCAACATAGATAACACTGGCACATGTGTCAAACGAAATTTCAATCGGGAACCTGGACGAAAGGAATAGTGGAGACACTTAGATGTCTCCTCAACTCTCGATACGCAATTCGGATGCGGATATGAGCATGCAGAGACCAAAAGGCCAAAAGGACTTCACTCAGAAGTAATATCACCGTAGTGCCGGTGTAGGCACAACAGTCCACGTGACGAGGGGGGAGGGGAGATTTCGTCGCTGAGTGCCCCACACACGGAGGATATTGCGATTTCCTGTATGGTGCGGTTAGGTACATTTACCCCTTCTCGGCGCAAAAAAAAATCCCTTGAGCGTAAAAGTGTTATTCGTTCAGTTAAGAAGCGTAAAACTCCAAACAGCATTAACTTAGTACTGACAACTCACCCTACTCTTTAATTTTAATGCCAAAACAATGTTAAAAAATTTAACAAAATTCCAAAAACGATTGTCTTGCCAACTAAAATCTATGCTACAGACATTTGTCTTCATTAAAGCAGAGTGGAGGGTATAGAATACCAACGACCAACTGCCAAAAATATTCCCTATGCGAGCTTGTTCATGCTAAACGTTTACAAATTTCCATTTAAATTAATGTGAATATAATATTACAAGCATGTAAACATCATTATCATCATCATCATATTGTAAACACCATAAATTGTAATCTTCATGGAACTAAGCTCCGGTGACCAACATAGTGTTCTCCCTCCCCTCCCTTCATTTTATTACTCAAATACGAAGCAAAATAATGTTTTGATTTATGAATTCTGCTTGAAAAAATTGTTGTTTTCAACGAAAAATCTTTAATTAACGAAAGAGGGAAAAGATGCCTGATAACAACGTTAAACGCCTTAAGTTGTGCTTTAAAATATTTGCTGCTGTAGCTGTAATTGTAGCGCTCTTAAAGTTCAACCCTATTTTAATGACTTTAACATTTAATGACCCTTGTATTGATTTATGCCAGACTTCTGCTGGATTTCACTTTTTTTTTAATGCCACGAAAATCAATCATTTTTTCTCAGGCATCTCGCCACCATTTCTCCTAGTCCCAGCAACAGCAGCAGTCAATTACAAATCGTTCGTTATGGCAGTAAAACCATGACATTTCGTTGTTATTACTACACACACACACACTCACAAACACACACACACACAAGATTTATTTGATTTTCTTAATTAAAGTGCAGCAAAAAAAAAACCTCCCCCAAAGAAAAAAAATCTACAAAAACAACTGCAATAAAGTTTACTTGTTAAATCTGTGTTAGGGTGAGTGGAGGAGGGAGTGAGGGAGAGGGAGTGAGTGAATTTTTGATTCTTGACTTTTTAAAATTTAATTTCAGCTGTTCAGCACATCATCAGTTTGAAATTTTATGCATTTTCGACTTGCAATTCTGACGCATTGCAGTGAAAAGAGCAGCAGCATGACAGCTGATGATGTGGAAGGAAGAAAAACTTTAAGCGGCTGCTTTAAATTCAATGATAAAGGCAGAGACTTCATGCAACACAACCAGGCAACTGCAGTGTAGGAAAGATTTTCAAAACCACAAAAAGAAATTCAAAAAATTGACATGAGAAATACAAAAATTTGTTTAAACCAGAGGCCTATAAACAGCACCTGCAGCAAGACTATTTAAGGTGGCAAGATGTAGCGGTTCAAGTGCTTGATTACAAATCGAAACTTTGCAGACTCTAATGCATTAGAAAATCTAAAATTTTTTCTCCATAATTGCTTAGGAGTCAAAACATTTGGGGGCCTTAATTCTCTCCAAAAAATGTCATGTCAGCAGCTATCATGCGCCCTTCAAATGATCACATCAAGATCCAACAGGGCAGCGAAGTTAAAAAGCTTTTATGGGTCAATACTCACTTCAGCGTTGTAATAAACTTCTATCTCTTAGGCAAGTATTCCACAAAATGCAACCATTGGCATCGTTGACCTGACAAATCGAAAGCCTGATAACTTCCACCTTAACTGCCGCATGGACAGAATTTGTAGACCCTATGATTTTGGGCAATACCTTACAAGGCCACTGAGTAAAAAGAGTGAATGGATGATTGATCATTATAGCCCTTTAGTAAGGATTACCACTGTTGTGTGTATGTGTATTACAGCTGCCATG
>CM025793.1:40098719-40117771 GCA_014635995.1 Sarcophaga peregrina
GGATTTGGTCCAGAGGCATAATTGGGCCATTTTTCTTCGAAAATAAGCAAGAAGGAGTGACCGTTACAGTCAATGACAGTCATCATTGGACCATTTTGAACGAATTTTTGTTCACAAAAATTGAAGAGAAGGATATTGGCAATATTTGGCTTCAGTAGGACGGCGCTACGTGCCACATAGTCGAAGCTACACTTGATGTTTTGCGCCTTGTTTTTGAAGATTGCATTATCAGCCGCAGAGCTGATATCGTTTGGCCACCTTCGGTTGTGCGATTTGACACCGTTGGACTATTATTTGTGGGGTACCGCCAAAGATAAGTGTTACGCCGACAAGCCAGAAACAATTGAACAATTGAGGCTTTAAAGGACAATATTAGTGAAGCCATTGGTGAAATACAGCTGCACACAATCGAAAATGTATTTAAAAATTGGAAACGATCGTGTTGGCTACTGCACGGGCTGCCGAAGCAGCCATTTGAATGAAATTATTTTCCATTATTAACCGGAAGGATTATACTTTCAAATAAAAAAAGAAATTTAAGAAAATATTCAGTCAATGAGTATATGTACCATATTCAAGGGCCTCTTAATATAATCAGGCAAATTTTATTTTATTTTTATTTATTTATTTAAGAATTACAATACAATTACAAATTATATTATAATCATGTACGAGCTGAGTAACTTCGACCATATGCCCGGTGTAGTGTCACAGACCAGAGCCTCTGGTGGAAATCGAACCCACGACCCTCACGCTAATAGTCTAGCACACTACCCACTAGACTACCAGGGCGCTCAATCTGGAATATAGGGATGTTGTATTAAGGAAATTGGCTTTGATGATATCAAGAATTTGTTTAAAAATTGTCTATAAAATCAATGGTCATTTTGGAACATACAAGAAATAGTAAACCCATCCTATTATATAGAAATGGTAGTCCTGAGGGATTGTTGAACAGTTAACAGTGCTCTGTTAATAGCAAATTTTGCCTTGTTAAAGGCAAAAATTTGGCGCTGCTATAAATGGGGGGTTTGCGTCTTTGATTTTTAAATTCGTGTGAAAATAAAACATGAATTGAGATATTTATGTTGCCTTTTCTAAAAGAAAAATTAAACTTCATGACCTTTTAATGCCTGTGTGTTCTGTTTTAATCTTTAATTTATTTATTACGCTTCCTGTGTTGTATTTCGGTTTTTTTGTAAAATTTTTCTTTTGCTTTGGTGGTCTTCAACAACGTTTTCTTTTGCGAGGGTAGAGAAGAAAATTATCATTTTAAAAATTATTTCATTTGATTTGATTTACGTTTTTTTTTTTTTTTGGTTTGTCTTAAGGTTTCTAAATTACATTTCGATTCGATAACATTTATTTGATGTAAGGGTGTTGGAAAATAACAAATTATTGCATGGTTTGCTACGTTTCGTTTGTTTTTTTTTTTTATTATTTTTTTATGCTACACAGTAGAGGGATCCTTTAAAGTTCTTTAACTTGTAATGGTTCGTTCAACATAACATCGATAAAAGATTTATAACATCACAGCCGCAGTCATGTACGTTCTTCTTTTCTTTTCTTTCTCTGAACGAACTTTCATTCACATTTCTTGTCCCCAAAGACCTGAGGGTTTATTTTCTTAACTTTTCTGTTCGCTTGCTTTCTTCTTTTCCTTTTTTTCTTGTTTTTTGCCAAACAAAAGTTATAAAAAAACTGATGTAAAAAGAAATTTTTATATCGAAACAAACGAACGAAAGAAATCGAGACCCGCTTCCATTCGCAATAGAAATTAAATTTCCAAAAAAAGAACACACACTTTCTCGCTCTCTCTCTCTCTCTCCCTCTCGAAAATAAATAATAAATTTAGAACTCCCCCTCACGAAATGATTAAAAAGAGCAAAAAACCATAAACAAATAAAAACACGGGAAGTTTTTATAGTCCTTTGAAGCAGCTTCAAGCAGCTCCTCCTTTGTTATGCATGAGTAGTGAGCTCCATACCATACGTGTGTTTCCAAGCATTTTGTTTGAGAGTTCCTATATGTGTCTTGGTGGTATTAGTGTTGTTATTCATGATAATCATAATATATATATGTGTGTGTGTGTGTGTGTATTCGTTTATTTTATTATCTTTATAAATCGTTAAGTCTATAAAAGCCTTAAAGGATATGCCACACAAATACTCGTACATTTCAATTATATTTAAAAGGGAACGTATTCCACCTACTGAAGTTGCCGTAATCTAGTCGGTAATGTATTCTATTATTCAATGCCATCATTTCTAAGAATTTGATGGCCAATTAATGTCGCAATATTGTTCTAACGGTAAATTTTACATCATCATGGCCTCGTCTTGTAGAATCCACATATTGTCCGCCACGTTAATTTCAATTGCAGATCAGAACAGCCGTGTTTCATTAGAGTCTTCCCAAGAACAATTCAACAAAATAGAACCAAATTTCCCCTGCAGATTATTGTAGAATCCACGTGCTGTCCTCTACGTAATTTTCAATTGCAGCCCAAAACAGCAATGCATCATGAAAGTCTTCCAAGGACAATTCAACAAAATAAAATCCAATTTCCTTTACAGTTCCTCAAAGCGCATCATAGTCTTTTTTTTCGAAGACATTACGAATGGTAAGAGGTACATACGCACATAATCAGTTATCATTGGACCTATCCATTGAATGGTCTAATTAGCATTATGTGCCACTTCCTCATCTGTAAGGACATTGGTCTAATGCCCAGGAATGAACACACTTGTAAAGCTTCTTACCACTTAAAATTTTTTCTATAGGGTAGACTCTGTATGCCGTCTAAAATCACCCTAAAATTCTTAAAAATTTCTATTCTTACTTCTGTTAAAAAGTCAGAGCAATGTTAACTTTAACATCAGCATTAACATAATAAAGTTAAAACAAAAATAGCTTCTGTTAAAATTGTGGTTTATGTCTAGGATTTTCCAATTCGAATCTATCTTCATACGCATCCTATTGCGGTAGTCTAGTAGGTATTTAGTTGACTAAATAGATGTGAGGCCCAGTTCATACTCTCATAAAAATAATTGCCATGAAAGCTTCTTCAAACACATGGTCTCAGAAGTTAGGTTGTAGTCTTGACTAAATGGTTATAATCACAAATTAAGTCAGTCAATAAAAAAGAACCGGAAGTCGCTGTAATCTGGTAGGTAGTGTGTTTGATTATTAAAAATGAGGGCATGCTTAAAAACACAGGTAAGATATCTCGAAAAAAAACGAGACATTAAAAGGTATTTCTTCGGCGACTGTTTCTCTCCGCTCTTCTTCATCGACCGTCGTGTCAAAATAAGTGCCGAATATTATCGGGAAAATCTCTTAAAGACAGTATTAAAGCCCTGGGCAGACAAATATTTCGGCTGCAGACCATGGACATTCCAACAGAACTCACCATCACCGCACTCAGCACGCGTCAACCAAGAATGGTTTAAAAAGGACGTTCATCGCTTCATTTCAACCGCACAATGGCCCCCAAAATCTCCGGATCTCAATCCTTTTGCACCTTGAGCATTTTGGAGAGTAAGGTTCTCACTAAAAAATATCAAAGTTTCGATGGTCTCAAGACGGCGCTTCGTCGGGAATGGGCCAAAATACCGCAGAGCCACGTTCGTGCAGCCTGTGATGGCTTTAACGGTCGTTTGAAGGCCATAATTCGTATCAAAGGTTACCAATTCGAACAAATCTAAACTGATTCAAAAATTTGATTTTATTTCCAATATTTTTTTCTTTTGAACAATAAAATTAAAAAATATAGCGCTTTACTTTGTTGCATTATATATCTGCCACCCTGTAGTTGCTTAAGAGAATTTCTGCGCCCTTATAATTTATTTGTTTTTGGTACAATATCTTTTCAAATGACGGAATTGTAGGCGTCATAAGCTCACAGTACAATAGAGTAGTATACGCCCATGGCTTATTTGGAAAAAGTATCCTTTTTCTGCAAGTAAGCTGCTGTATACATTCTATTACAGCGCTACCAGGTCATCAGGGCTAGCAGGCGTTATTAAATTCTTAAATCCTGATTTTGATATGGTTGGTTAAAGGAATCTCTGCGCCCTTATAATTTATTTGTTTTCAGTACAACATCAGCTCTAATGGCTAAATTGTAGACGTTATCGGCTCATACAGGGTGGCTGATATATAATGCAACAAAGTAAAGCGCAATATTTTTTTTAATTTTATTGTTCAAAAGCAAAAAATGTTGGAAATAACATCAAATATTAGAATCAGTTTAGTTTTTTCGAATTGGCCACCTTTGGTACGAATTATGGCCTTCAAATGGCCGACAAAGCCATCACAGGCTGCACGAAAGTGGCTCTGCGGTATTTTGGCTCATTCCCGGTATTTTTTGGTATTTTTTAGTGAGAAGCTTACTCTCTAAAATGCCCCAGGCGCAAAAGTCAAACAGATTGAGATCCGGAGATTTTAGTGGTCATTGTGGAACCTCCTTTTTAAGCCATTCTTGGTTGACGCGTGCTAAGTGCGGTGGTGCTGATTCCTATTGGAATGTCCAAGGTCTGCGGCTGAAATGTTTGTATGCCCAGGGCTTCAATACTGTCTTTAAAACATTTTTCCGATAATATTCGGCATTTATTTTGACCCCACGGTCGATGAATACGAGCGGGGAGCGACCATCGGCAGTTACGACGTCCCACACTATTACCTTAGGCGGCGCTTGAGTTCTGGTGGCCAAACGCAGGTGTAAATTTTCAGCTGATCTCTTTGGCAAATAAACCCGATTATTTTGTTTGTTCACAAACTGTTCAATTTGGAATGGCTTCTCATTGGAGAACCAAATTCGCTAACTGGCCACTTTCGTGCAAGTGAAGTAACTTCTTGGCTCTTTCCAGTCTAACTTTTTTTTGTCCATCGGTGAGCTCTAGCACTTTTTGGAACTTCAATGGCTGTAGTCCAAGCTCATTTTTCAATATGTGTTGCATCCGTTCTCGCGATGTGTTCATCTTACGAGCAATTTTTCTACCCACTGCGGCATGGATTTCGATCAAACCTGGCCTTCACTTTTCGGATCATTTCTGGTGTTGTTACCGTTTTTTTTCTCAACTTTTTGGACTCTATGCAACACTGCCAGTATCACGGTAACGAGCAATGGTACGAGATACAAAAGATTTATTCACACTTAAATGCTTGAGGGCTCTAACAATGGCCACCTGTGGTATTCTAGCCAAATATAAAGCATTCACACTCTCACCTTTGAATTCCATCACGAATAACTTTTTTTCTAAATGCAATAGATCAAAATGCTCTTGTAAGCTTGTAAATAATAAAATAAACTGTCACTGGAATAAATCTGCCAGCTGTCAGACAAGCGGTTTACAAATGATAACAACCTGAAGTTGGCTGCAATACAAATCAGCTATCCTGTAGAAAGCGTAAAGCACTATATGATCATTAGGTATCTACAGTCAATATTTCATTGAGTTGCATTAGACATATCCTGGCCTTAGGCATACATTCCCCTGGGCTCATAAATATTATTTAACTTGTTAAAGAGTCATGTTAACATAAAAAGAAATTATTTGTTTTCGGTTAAGCTTTGACTTGCATTTCCTTCCTTTTTTTTCGTTTGCCGCACTCACTTTCACTCTTTTTCTGAAGACATTTAGCCTTAGAGGCTTAAGGATAAACTGAGAGGACTCGACTGAAAAGAGAAGGAAATGTAAAAGGAAAGAATAATAAACTGTTAGAAACAGTTGTTTTATTTTTTTTTTTTACTGTTATTCTCTTAGTTTGATACTTTATCCTTATCCTTATGCTTATGCTTATGTTTGCTATTCTAATTGGTTTCGCATTTCATTTCAGATTTAAAAAGGCATTGAAAACAATCGCTGAGTATGACCAATAACACACAGTTTTACTAACAATTTCTTGGAATTTTTTTTCTCTTCTTCTGTTTTTGCGTTTTGTGTTATGAGACTTGAGAATGATTCTTAGCCTCTTGTTTTAAAAAGCTTAAGATACGAGAGGATTTTTCTTTTGTTTCTGCTTTTCACAGGCATTTGTTTCCTTGTTTTCTGGATTAAAGGCTAGTTTCGAATTGGCATACAAGTCGTAAGTCTGTTGTTAATAAAAAAAGAAAGAAAGAAAAGTGATGGCTAGGAAGCTAGGTGATGAGTTAGCTTTACCAAGAGGCCCATTGTATTGTGCTAGTGTTTCTCAAAGAGGAAAAAAAAATTTATTTTTAAATTTTTAGTTTCTTTCTGTGTGTCCATTTCTAAGTTGTTTTCCATGTTCCTGAAGTGTCTTACAATTCAGGCTCTCTCTCCCTCTATTTTTGTATTTAAAATGCCATTTTTTGCCTGAAGTTTTTACTTTAATTTGTTTGTTGTTCTTCATCCTTTCCTTTCTTTTTATTTTCAATTTTTTTCCTCTAATAAAACTTTAAAGTGTGTTTTATTGCTTAACAATCTGTACGAAAATCTAATTTTCTTGTTAGCATTTCCGATTTTTTTCTCCTTTTTTATTTGCAATTGAATTTCAATTGCCCCCAAAAAGTTTTTCAAACTAATTTTTGTCAAAATAAAATATTTTTTCCCCCTTGAATTTTATTTAAAAAAACGAAATAAAAATATCTCTTCAAATCTTCTAAAACAAATTGAGAACAGGAATTAAAAAAAATTTTTTATTCTCTCGTTTGTTTCTTATTTGAAAAGGATTTCGAAATGTGTCTGCATGTGTCAGGTTCTGATTATGCATTTGAATATGGATATTTCTTCAAATTAAATATACAATTTGCAGAATTAAAAAAAAACAAGAAGAAGTAATAAATAAATGACTGGAATAAAATTTATACCACCCCCTTCTAACATATTTTTGTTCTGGAGAAAACTTCTTCCCTACATGATTTGAACAAAGTAGGCCAAATAACTGTAGATACCTCAGGAGTTGTCATACTACTGCTACCATATGAACAATTGTATTGTCGTCAATCTATATAAAGTATCCTCCTCCCTATAATGTCTCCTCCAAAGCAGTTGTTGCTTTGGCTAGATTTAGAATGCTGCTTGATGCCAACGAGGACTATTACCCGCCTAGCAATTGATGTGAATATTTGTCATTCTAAATTGCATTAATGCCTCTTAGGCTCCAGGAATGTGTTCTTATGTTTGATAGCCTCATCATGAAGTCTCCGTGGTCTAATAGGTAGTGTATTGGCTTATTAGGCATGAAGCCACTACTCAAACCCCAGATCGAACATCTCCAACATAATGAAAATTTAAAAAAATATTTCTCCACCGACTTACTTTCAACAGATTTTTGGCATAAACTCTGAGAATAAATAAAAATTGCCATGAAAAGTTTCCTAAACATCTGTCATTCGGAATTAACTTTAAATTGTAGGTCCCACCACTCCTCTATTAAATTAATACACACAACATAAGTATAAAAATCTAAGTCATAACCATGATAAAAACATTCATAGAGCCTACATGTTGGTTTCGAAACGATTCCTAAGCCTGAAGAAGTTTAATTTGAGTTTGTACTGTTTTAATATGCAAAAAAAAACGTCTTAGTCGCCTCAAGTCAATCTCTCTAAAACCAGTGGTGTTGCTTAACTCATCCTATTTAAACGTATCAATCATCAAACAATCATTATCAATTAATTATCATCAATTGTGAAGTAAAAAGGAAGCGTTTATAACAAGCCAAAACATGTATCAATTACCATCAATCATCATCACTCGTCATCAATCAATCGTCGTCAATCAATCGTCATCAACCAATATTTATAAATCAATTATCATCAATTGTGAAGCAAAAAGTAGGCGTTTATTATAAGCCAAAGCATGTATCGATCAGCATCAATCCTCATCAATCAATCGTCAACAAGCAATCATCATCAATCAGTTATCATCAATTGTGTAGCAAAAAGAAAGCGTTTATTACAAGCCAAAGCGTGTATCAATCACCATCAATCGTGATCAGTTAATCGTCAATCAATTGAGAAGGAAAAGGAAGCGTTTTTTACAAGCCAAATCGTGTATCAATCATCATCTATTGTCATCAATCAAACATCATCAATCAATCATCATCAATCAATCATCATCAATCAATCATCATAGATCAATTATCATCAATCAATCATCATCAATTGTGCAGTAAAAAGAAGGCGTTTATTATAAGGCCAAAGTCCACTGAATTAATGGCACTGATTCTTCCACCGTCATTTCCAAAAGAAACAACCAAAAATAGCAAAAACGGACTCTTTTTCCGGATACAGTGGTTTCTTCGATTTGGAGGTATATTTCCAAATACAAAGTTACAATAATTATGCCAGAAGACGGACCCAAATTGCTTAGAAAGATACGGAATCGAATGAATTCAGATTGCCCGCCACATTTTCTATAACAAACGCGATATTTTCTGCAGTGTTTTCATTGCGACAATGACTGATGAGATCTGTAAATCCATTCTATTTTCAAATTTCTTACTCATTTTGATCTCAAGTGCACCAATTTTCATTTTATCCACTTTTATCCATGACATTTTATCCTAAAAGTGACTGGAAGGCCATGAGTACTACTTCCAGACTGAATAAGGATGACGTGAGTAAAATGAAAAGTGTACCCACAGGCCTACAGGAGCACCTACCTATTGGCGTGCTGATGCCCTGTAGTGAAGATTGAAGAAACTATTTTCTTGTCAATGCTCTTTCTTCGTAAGCTGGAGATTTCAATATTTCAGGAATGACACTCTACCAGGCAGAAGCCGCCTAAGTCGGTGGACTGGAAGAAGCAAAGGAAATTTGTTTTCCCATAGAAAGCCATAACTCTATGGTTAGTCACCTGCCATTCGACTTACCTAACTCCCGTTATCTCATAGCTTTTGTTACTGCTGCTACATTTCTCTCTTTGTTCCTAATACCCATGTTTTCTTGAGCACATCATTCAAATATTTCACTTCTAATGCATAAACTATTGCCCCTTGGTCTCTTGAAATATATCAGAGTGATCCCCATCGTAAAAATTCCTTCACTGAGCCTCATTCACATCAGTCATTCAAAGTCGATTTTAAAATGTAGATGATCCTGCCACTCATAGAAAAATTAATACACACAATATATAAGTGACAACTAGGTTGTAATCCTGACTGATTGGTTGTAATCTGTACTCCATAAACCATAAACTATTGTCCCTTGGACCTCTCAGATGAGTGTGGTCCCCCTCGTAAAATTTCCTTACTGAGCCTATTTTGTGCATTTAAAGAACAATCACGAAGGAAGCTGTCAGCCACTTGATTTATCAGTGAAAGACTCAATGAATTGGACAGCTTGCCACTGTCACCAAGAGAAAAAAATTCAACAAATTCTTGGGTAGGGACTCTTCAATTTCTGTAACTAGCTAAATTTTCTAGTGGCTTATGCCTCTATCAGTTCTATTAGCTCGGAGTCATCATCTACCCTAGAGGGATCCGTCTATTGTCCGTGGTTTTATGTACGATATAGTTCTACTGTCCTTCTCCATGCTGATGGAGTATGCCTCTAAGTATCTGCATTAGCTCTGAATGATCGTCTTCTCTAGAGCCATCAATAGTTCCTGGTTTACGTACAATGTTGTACTTCTGCTTATGTCTGAAGAGCAGCGAACATTATCTACCTCACCCTTCAGTCAGGATTACGGCCTAGCTTCTCAGACTACTCATGTTGTGTACGTTAATTTTATACGTGAATGTCGACTCCGAACGACAGATGTTTGAGAAACTTTTCCACGACAGGTTTAATTGCTCTCTGAGTTTTTGCCAGAAATCTGGTGAAGGGAAATCGCCGAAGAAATATTTTTTTTCATATTTCATTTTTAAGTCTGACTTAGGATACGAACCCGGGCTTTACGTCTAATAAGCCAACACACTACCAACTAAACCACGGCGATTTCATTGTCTACCTTACTTTCCTTAAAATTCTTGACTTTAGACTTTTGGTGTGCACGTAATGGAAGGTCTGTAACCGCAACTTGGAGCATAAATCTTCAAGTGGGAAACTGCTCAAATCGGATGGACAGTTCAGCAAAGACTAGGCACTAGGCAATAATCAACACATGATCTAGTATTGTTGTGTTGTTGAATTAATGCCTGCATTCCTTTTAACAAACAACCGCCCTCCCTGAATTGTTGCTTGGTGTGGAAAAGGGTCAAATCGATTTGATATTGACTCTTCCCCAGCCCATTTTAATTACCATATACTACGCCTATTAGCCATTTAATATTAACGGAAATTATTTTTAATACCCACTTTAGTTTATGGCTGCTTCTAAGCCAAGCAAAGTTAAGCAAAAACATTTCAAGTGGCTATCACCATTGTCCTCTCTCTCTCTCTCTTTCTCTCTTCCTCTCTATCTTCATTAAAGTCATTCCCAAAATAAAACATGAAAATAATTTGGCAGTTGAATTAAACTACGACAATAACAACAACAATAATTTTTATTGGCAACATAAAAAGCAACAACAAAAGAAAATTATTTTTAAGCTGGAAATGAAATTAAAAAGAACAAAACAACGTTAATGAGCAAAACGAAAGAAAAATTCAATTTCACTCGAATTGATGTGCCATTAAAATGAAAACATAATTTCATCGTTTTTCCTCTCTTTTCTTTTTTCATTTCAATTTCTAAATCTTTTCTGTTTTCATTTTCGTTGTTTTTTCTCGAGTTAATGTCATATAAAGACCAGGAAATTGTCTTTACAAATAATGGAATTTTTAAAATGATTCTCTAAAATGAGTTTCGAAATGAAATTGAATTATTAAGACACACACACAAACATAATACGATTACGATTATGATTACAATTCAATTGATTGCAAAACTAATGTTGTACAGCTAACTTCACTTCACAAAAAGGGAATTCAAAAGCATATTACACTGGCGCTAGTAAAAATGGACACTGATCGGTACTCGGTTCGCATAAGATTTTAAAAATAAAAACAAACAAAAAAATCTTAAGGAACCATCAGCTAGATAGCTTACTTAGTTACTTACTTACTTAACTGACCATTAAGAACCCGATTTACGGATTTCGGCCTGCCTTAACACATCCTTCCAAGCGCCTCTGCATCTTGTTGATTGGTTGATCACACCAATCGATCTGATCCTTTCGAAGCAAACAAGTTAGTCCTCATCCTCTTTTTCCACAGATCTCTGCATCAAATACCCGTTTCATACCCGGAGCATATTCCTCCATTTGAGCGACATGGACTTAAGAGGCTGCACAACGTCGTTGCCATTGACGAGTTTATAAAACTCACTGTTGTATGGGTTACGGGAATTATCGCCAAATCTTTTGGTGCCGAAAATCTTACGTAGTACTTTTCACTCGAATACTCTCAAGGCTACAGCAGACGTGCTTAATAGTGTCTATGCCTCTGAGCTATAAAGAAGCACGAGGAGAATAAGCATCTTGTAGAGCCTGAGTAATTCCCTATTATTTTATAAATACGTACACAAGTTCGAGCTTTTTTGAAGCACAAACCTAAAAGCAACTGCATCTAACAAGTCTTTATATACATGGATACATAATTGGTCATTACAACCCTTCAGTCGGGATTACGACCTAGCTTCTCACACCAGTTATGTTGTGTGCATTAATTTCATGCAGTGACGGGGAACCTGCAGTTTAAAGTCGACTCCGAACGACAGATTTTTGAGAAGCTCTTCATGGCAATTTAATTTACTAGAAATCTGCTGACAAGCAGTCCCCGAAGAAAAATTTTTTCTCAATTTCGTTTTGATGTCTGACCTAGGGTTTGAACCCTGGCCTCACGTCTAATAAGCCGACACACTACCGACTAGGCTACGGCGACTACAAGTCTTTACTGTATTAAAATTTACATCATCAAGTCGCCGCCTTTGTTTAGTCGGTAGTGGTTTAGCTTATTATATTCAAAGCTTACGGTTGAAGCCCCAGCACTCCCATCTCAATTAAAATCAAAATTATTGTTTTGGCAATTTCGCCAAGTATTGAAAATCGCCTTGAAAAGATTCTTCAAAAATCTGTCATTCAAAGTCGACTTTAAACTGTGAAAACCTACACAATAAAGTTGTGTAAGAAAATAGGTTTTAATCCTGACTAAATGGTTGCAATGACCAATTAAGTGAGTAACTAAGAACTAGAAGTCGCCGTAGTCTACTAAGTATTGCTTTGGCTTCTTAGACGTGATCTTAGGATTTCAATCCCGGGGCAGACATTTCCAACAGAATCAAATTTGGAAAAATATTCCTTAAGCATATTCTTCTCAACAGATTTCCTACACAATAAGGTCGTGTAAGAAAATAGGTTTTAATCTTGACTAAAGGAGTACAATATCCAATTAAGTGAGTAAACAAGAACCAGAAATCGCCGTAGTCTAGTAAGTGCTACATAGGCTTCTTAGATGTGATGTTAGGATTCCAATTCCGGGGCAGATATCTAAGACAGAATAAAATTTGGAAAAATATTCCTTAGGCGTCTTCTTCTCAACAGATTTCCTACACAATAAGGTCGTGTAAGAAAATAGGTTTTAATTCTGACTAAAGGGTCGTAATGACCAATTAAGTGAGTAACTAAGAACTAGAAGTCGCCCTAGTCTAGTTTAAGTATTGTGTTGACTTCTTAAACGTGATGTTAGGATTCCAATCTCGTGGCAGACATCTCCAACTGAATGAAATTTGGAAAAATATTTCTCAGGCGCCTTCCTCTTAGCAGATTTCTGGCAAAAGTTCTAAGAATAAATAAACAAAATTACCATGAAAAATTTTTTAAACAAAATCTGTCGTCGGCAGTCAACTTTAAACTGTGGGTCCTCTGACACTCACGTATAAAATTAACACTCGCAATATGGTGGTGTTAGAAATGGGGTTGTTATCCTGACTACAGGGTTGTAATGACCAATTATTTGTGTATATATGTAGGTATTTACGTTAGTACCATCGATTCAAAGCGTTATGGCCATATCGACGCCGCATTCCATAACGTTCTAAGTGTACTTAGAAGATTTGGTTAATATGCTCCGATAAGTGTACTTAGAAAATTTGGTTAAGATGCACCGATCCCTTCCGAAGTTGTAGGGAAAAATCTAGTTATAATACACATATAACCGTTTGTCGCGTGAAATCTTTAAGACCTCATAACTCAAAACACACTTTTTCGACTTAGAATGTTATAGAACGGAGGCAATTGAATGTATCAAGTAAATGGAAGGGACCACAAACAACACCACACTGTCGATTTTGCCTTTTTTGCATGAAAAGTTGCTATAAGAAGTAATTTAAGATCTTGTTGCCGAGATCATGGCATCTAATATCGTTCGTTTTATTTTTTGTGGAGCAATTGAACTGCAACATTTGTCAAATTATCGCCAATATATCGCATGAAATATATTGGAAATTGGTTAAATCGGGCTATCCACTTCGTGATTTCAAAAGTAAACGTAAATAAATTTTTTTTTTTGTAAAGTTAGAACGTTGACATTCTATATGAAACACTACATCACTTAAATGACTTCCACGGGAAGTGTTGCAATCATTGATTCTTTTGAGGTAATTTTCGACCACTTCTTTGCACATGCTGGGCGGTATCTCAGCCATAACTAGACGAATGTTGTTTTTTAAGTGCTTAGGAGTTGAAGGTTTATCTGCATAAACACGGTCTTTCGCTTAGCCCCACAAAAAAAAGAGACTAATGATCTCAAATCGCAAGATCTTGGTAGCCAGTTGAAACCGCCACAATGAGGAATTACGCGGCCAGGAAATGTCTCTTGCAATAAATCCATATTCGCTCAAGTTGTGTCGCATGTGGCACTGTTTTGTTGGAACCACATATTCTCCAAGACGTATTCTTCAATAGCAGGCAAAAAAGTCGGTTATCATATGACCATAACGCTCCGACTTGGCGGTGACCGTTGTTCTCCATCGTCGTTTTCGAAGAAGTCAGGCCCAATCACACCTTCGGATCAAAGACCGCACCAAATAGTGACTTTTTCTGGATGTAATGGTCTCTCTTCAATTACTTGAGGACAATTTTCTTTATTAACATACCCACCGAGTGTGAAATGTGCTTCATCGCTGGAGAAAATTTTGTTCGTAAAAATGGCGATACGTGGCTGTGGCAGAATCACCATTTTTGTAGTAGGTTTTGATCATTTTTATGCGTTGCATGATAGTTAAGCGATCCATTTTCGTCAATTTCAGACTTTTAACTAAAAAGAAAAAAATTGGTTTCACAGCTTAGTTTGACAGAGATATTGAATTCTAGTCCCATACTTTTGAAACTAGGAAATGAATAGGCCTTTATTTGAGGGGATTAACTATTGTAGCCCAAACAGAGGTCATCTTTCAAATGGGTTGCTTATTACGTACGTACACAATGGCATTGCAAGCTTTAAGCATTATAATGAAAGATTTGATAGAAATCATAGCTTCATGTGTGGTTTATTGAAGTCTACGTTAGAAAACAAAAATAAATGAATTTAAGAAGGACTTTTTTAACATGGATTACACCGTTAGGATTAGCTTCTCACATCACCCATAGTGTGTGTGTTAATTTTATACATGAGTGTCGAGACCTGCAATTTTAAGTCGACTCCGAACCATAAATTTTTTTGGTTCGAACTTTTCATAGAAATTTTATTTGCCCTCAGAGTTTCTGCCAGAAATCTGCAGAGACGAATTTGCCGCTTTTCATATTACGATTTGGCGGGGAACCTAAAGTTTAAAGTCTGTTCCAAACGACAGATTTTTTTTTTTTAAATTTTTTTTTTTTTTTTTTTTTTTTTTTTAATATGTTTATTTATTAATTCATTCAATAATAAAAATAGATCCAGCTACAAATAAACAAGTCGTTTAGTATTTCTATTATTTTTACACACAGGTCCATAATCGAACTCTCTAGTGCATTTTATAATACATTTTACGTTCATTTTCCGAACTATTAACAGTATATAATTAACTTATAGTAAGAAAATTTACAATATATATATATATAGGTTAGCAATGAAAAATGTTTGAAAAAACATTGCTCTTTTGTTAATTATAAAATAAAATAGTCAAAATTATTAAAAACAAAAAAAAAAATAAAACTTTTTAGTTAGAAATCCACCAGTATTTGTGTAAATTCTGCTGTTTATTGTCTAATCCTGCATAACTCATATCATATCTTAATTCACTGTTATTAATAATGTAAGTATTAAATGATTTATCTGTAGCCCTTCTATAGAGATGGTAGAATATTGGAATTCCGTCTCTATTTTGTATGAAGCCATGTTTGTCCAAATATATGAACGCTTCAGGAGGTACATAACCAGATGTAAGTGTATTTGATATATATGAGTCATCAGTATAATATGGGGCAAATATTAAGTTATTAGATTTACATTCCATGCATTTTAAAATGTGATTTCTTATCAACTTAATAATAAAGTTGTCTATTCTGTTGATTTTTGCAGATAAATATAGTTTTTTATTAGAAATAAATTTAGTGTAGTTGCTTTGAGGAGATTTGTAGAGTGAAGTACAAGTTCTTAAACATTTCCTTTCAAACTTTCTAATTTTTTCCATATACGAGGGCGAAATGTTGAACCAAATAGCACAACCGTATGTAATGATAGGTCGAATCAATGTTTTATAAAATAAGATCTTTACATTCTTTTGCACATATTTTGAATGAAATATTTTACCATAGATCTGAAACGCTTTTTTTGCTTTCTCCAATTGAGTATTGATATGAGAGTTGAAGTATAAAAACTTATCAAGATGAATACCTAAGTATTTTACGACGTCCTTTACAGGAATTTTCTTGTTAATCAGATGAGATCTTAATTCGAATTTTCTCCAATTGGTTCTGATGTTGTAGTTACACTTGCCGACAGGCGGGCGAAAAAGAATGGATTCACATTTATCAACATTAATTCGCATGTTCCAATCAGTGGCATATTTTTCCACTAAATTATAATTGTCTTGCAGCTTCTTGTTAATTTCCTCTATTTTATTGCCTGAATGGTAAATAACTATATCGTCAGCAAAACCGATAATATTCTCAATTTTAGTAAGGAGATCGTGCACATACAAACTAAATAAAATAGGAGCGTTTACTGTTCCCTGTTGAAGACCGTTTTCCATTTTAAATGTCTTTGAACTTATCATAGTTTTTGTGCTTACAACAAATCTCTTATCAGACAACATTTCATATATCAGAAGCACTAAATGAATAGGAAAGTTGTAACTCGAAAGTTTGAACATTAAGGCGGGTAACCAAATATTGTCAAACGCCTTTTCAAAATCTATAAGGCAAGCACCGGTGCAGTATCCTTTGTTTAAATTCCAATTAACATTGGAAACGAGTAAATTTATGGCATGTACAGTAGAGTGCTTAAATTTAAAACCAAATTGTTTTTCACAAACAATTTTCATTTTTTCACATTCCCTTACAATCATATTATTAGTGCATATTTCAAATACTTTGCTTATATTTGGCAGCAAACTAATGGCCCTGAAGTTTTTTGGATTGGTATTGTCCTTCCCTTTTTTCGGAATTATAACAATTTTCGCCAGTTTCCATGATTTGGGAAAGTATGCGTTATTAATCATATTGTTAAATAATGTCAAATACTCAGAAATCAGAATGTTTGGGATTTTCTTTAAGATTATATTAGGTATATTGTCAACACCAGATGATAATTTTGGCCTTAGTTTTGAAAATATGTATGAAATGTCATTGCGTGTGATAAAATTATCATTAGCCATGGAAGAACTCAACTCATTCGCCTTTGTGCCTTCATTAAATTGAATTGCAGTTATCTGGTTATTTACATGCCTGTTTCTAACACCTAGAAACGAGGAGAAATAATTATTGATTTCCACATGGTTGTTGTTATTTGAATCAAGGTTTTTGGATGCAAATACAGATTCTAAGTATTGTCCTGTCACATTAAGAATATTCTCCTTATTCCTAATAATGTATTTATTATCTCTATCTTGTTGCAAGGTTGCAGGATCAATGTTAGCACTTTGTAGCAAGTCAATATCACAGGGAGATATTTTTAGTAACTCTACAGATTCCTGTTTTCTCCATTGACTTTTCACCATAGAAAACATGTGAGAAGAATCATTAGTGCTTATATTCATAAGTTTCCGTCTAAAGACTTCATTGGTAGCCATGATAAAATTATCCTGTAGTAATTTTCTTATAAGTTTAAGTCTATTTTTTGCGAAGGCAAGCTCACTGAGGGGAAGAACACATTCCAGTCTATTATGCTTCTTAATTGTTGTTAAAAGTCTGCTTTTCTCCGATTGTAGTTTTTTGATAATTGGCGTAACGATGTTACGAAGACTATTCTGGTGTTCATATTTGGGTACTGTTTTGTTAATTGCCTCCCATAATAATTTACCAATTCTGTCTAAATGAAAATCGATCTCAACATTTGTCAAATTTCTATCGTTTGGTATTAAACGATCCCTTTTCATTAAGTCCGTAATGACCCTGACAAATTTATCCCATCTGGTCTTCTTAAAATTAAAGATAGGTTCAGTATCTGTCAACAGGAAACCAAACGGGTCCATTTCTAAATTTCTGACAATTTGGATTTGAAGAGCACAGTGATCGTTATCATAATCCAATATTTTTAAGCAATTTGTTGTTTCGTTCTCTCTATGGACGACAATTCTATTATCTACAATACACAAGTCTAAATAAGAAGCACTTCGCGGATACGATGGAGAAACTGTTGCATATAAAGTGCATCTAAATAGTAATTCATTATCAGACATCCAGTTGTTTAATGAAACTCCTTTGTTATTATTTATTGTATTTCCCCAATTAGTATGTTTGCTGTTCAAGTCTCCAGCCATTAAATAAAAATTATCCTCTTTGTCCAATTGTAGCGCCTCGAAAAGAGTTTGAAGTTCTATTTTAAACTTATCACCATTATTTCCAGAGGGATAATATGCAGAAATGATAAACATATTTTTATTAGAGGCTAAGGGAAGTTTAATAATACATGTCTCTAAAAACTTTAGGGAACAAATTTTTTCGTTATTGTACTCTTTGAATTTTAAGTCTTTCCTAATTAGAATACCCGTACCACCTCCTCTCAAAGCACCACATCTATCTTTTCTAATAAACTTGTAATTATCAAATTCAACTTTATATCTTGCATTAAGTTTTGTCTCATTCAAGAGTACTAAATCGGGGTTGTTTTGGTTAATAAATTTTTGTAAATCGTATCTTCTGTTCAATCTAATGATTGAATTTACGTTAATGTGTATAATATGTAGTTTTCTTAAGGTTACATTTTCAATATTAGTACTATTTCTCATTATACATCCAAAATTGAATATAGTGCATCAATTCTTGATGCTTGAATTTGTAACTGTTTTTGAAAATTAAGGATTTGGGTGGTTAAATTTTTAATTGAATCTTGAAGATCGGAAAAAAAATTGTGACTTAAATTATTGTTAATATTATCAACATTATTTATATTATTATGATTATTTCTAACTACATTAGCGTAACTTAGGTTAGTATTTGTATTTATAAAAGTTTGAGGTTGTTTCGGGGAGATGTTTGATCTTTTAGCCTTGATTCGTCTTTGTAACTGCTGGTACTTCTCGCATCCCTTGTACGAGGCGGGGTGGCCATACTTCTTGCAGAGGACACAAAATATTTTATCACGTTCATTTATGTCAATGTTGGGTAATTCACATTTGCCGATTTCATGTGATTTATCACATTTGACACATTTAGGCTCCATAAAGCAATTAGAGGCACTATGGAAGAAACCTTGGCATTTTCTGCATTGAGGAATCTCTTTTCTTTTTAGTGTTTCCCATTTGACACATCGGTACATTAATACATTAATCGATTTCAATGATTTTATCTGACTTTCAGAAGAAATTTGAACGAGAAAGAGAGGAAGGACTATAGCCCTCTTTTTTGGACCTAGCAGTTGAGAAATTTGTCACTTTTGTAAACTTTAGATTATCAGACTCAAAAGTACGCAGCTTATCCATGATTTCTTCTGTATCAGTATCGGCTGGTAACCCTTTTAG